>OX388305.1:32110146-32193214 GCA_947579605.1 Athripsodes cinereus
ATATGTTGGAAATTATGTTTAACAATGTGGAAACACTTATGGAGTACCTATCCGTATGTCATTTAAATGGTAATATTTTATTTTTATCTTTCGTTATAAATAACTCAAAGTTTTGTTCTTCATCATTTTAATTGTCATTTGTAAATTGAATTGTAAATGTCATGAACGTATTATTATGTTTTACTATTGAATACTCGAAGTACAACACCTACACAATTATGGGGAGTTGGATATTAGCTGTGTAATTTAAATGCCTTGTTAAATGGTCATATTGAGTCAAAATATAGATTTCAATAAAATATTTGAAATTGTATAATAATTTATATAGACTTAGATTTAGAATAATAAAAAATCAAATAAAAGAAAAAAAAATATTTTTACTATTTTGGATATTTTTGGATAATAATGAATAACAGTAGATATAAAATGAAAATATAAAAAATTGTTTTGCGTATGTAATATTTTGATATAGTATGTATAATTAACATACCTACATACTACTTTTGTTTCATAGAGCTTAGGCGTTGGCTAACATTTTATTCATAAATTCACACCATAAATTTAAAATTATATCTAGGAAGGTATTTCTATTTTTCTCTCTTTGTTCATACTTGTGTTCATTACCGTTTATAGACATGTTTTTTTTATGTGAATCAATTTTAGAACAAATTTCATATTAAATAGATTCTGACGAATAAGTATGTTGTTTTATTTGTTTTTGTATAACATTATCAACAATGGATATATAGAAGCTTTCTGGTAATGCTAAGACGAAATTTATTTCGTTTAATGTTTTAAAAAATATAGGATGAGATAATCCACACTATGCCTGGAAATCGATCTCGCTTGCTTTTTGCTATAAAGGAAAAATATAAATATATACCTATGCAGTAAGTTTAATACTAATAATATAATACATTATCCTTCCACAATGTTCACATAATAAGGTTCATGACTCTTTACTTGTGATGGTGCCTACTATAAAAATGGCTTCTACTCTTTAGTATTTCCAGGTGGGCGATCCCATTTATTATAAATGTTCAAAATCCAACCGCACACGTGGTGTAAATATACCATTAAACACTTTATATAGTTACGTTGTTAGGTCGTATTTCGCTAACAACGGGGAGGCTGTTCATTGGTTCGGTACAGCTGAGCGTAGTAAGTACATTCGGCAGCTTCCGAATCAGGACAAGCTGGGACTCCTGGGAGGGAGAGGAGACTGCGAGGCTTTGGGGGGGGTGGAGGAGGTTTTCTTTGACCCCGACAAACCCAATTGGAAAGGTTTTATATAGTGAGAGCAGAGATGAAAATGTATTTCTAGTCATACACGTAGCGCTCTAGTGGCAAATACTCGTAACATTCAAATGTGAAATGAACATAGATTATTATAAAATAACATCATCAGATACATCTCGTCTACACTATCTATATCTGTGACTACTGCATCTGAATAACATTTTACTGAACGTACAAGAAAGTATAAATATATGCGTAAAATCATATGATATTTCGTCCATGATGTGTGTGTGTGTGCATAAAATCCGTTTTTCTTAGTATTTTACGTCTTGTAAAAGGCTTTTCAGTTGGTCTCCGTACGCCACTGCCCGACGTTACTTGCAGGATTCAACTTGACATCGGCCGGGGCGTTGCGGAGAGGTGGCATGCTTCGGCGGCGCTGGTGTTGTGAAGGTAGCAGGCGTCGATGAGCAGATATTATGTATTTTTATATAATTATATAAACCAATACTTATTTAAAAGTAATACTTTTATTTATTTTTTATTGAAAAGTTGGACTTTCTTTTAAAAAATTTGTACTTACACATTTATTTCAACTTAATTCTATTAATATCTAGCGACATGTTTTCATACATTACAAACAAACAAACTTAAATCACTTCAAGCAATATTATTTTTTTAACTTAAAAAACTTTTACTTTATCAAATAAAATAAAATAAATATTTATTATTTTGTTTTGTGTTACTGTTGAGTATGACTAACGCACGACCGGTTTCGCGGACTCCGAGTTCGCATCATCAGGTGCTGATCTATACTGAATTAAACAAAAACAAATACAAAAGTTCGTTAGGGTTTACAGTGAGGGTGTAGGGGTAGGCGGGGTCGTGTTGGTTTCAGGCGTGGAGTTCTTGGAATATGAGATGGATCTAACACAAAAATACATACACATAGAAATTCTATGATACAAAGATATAAGAAAAAGGAATATTGACCACGTCCAATCGAAATACATTATGTTGTTACGAGATAGGAACAAAAACGTATGATTATATACCTCTACGATAAACTCGCCCACTGTATGTTGATAATATCTTATTTTAATATATTTTTCTATAAAATTGTATGTATTGTAATCAATGTACATTAAAGAATGAATAAATAAATAATAAATTAATTAATTATAGCTTTTAAGAGAAAACCTCATTTTTGTGCAACGGTAATATTTATGAGATATCTACATCAGAATCATTGTAAATAGTTTGCGTATCTTCAAATAGTTTTCATATAAAATGAAAGTCCAAAAAATTTGGGTGCCTCTCAAACAACTTTTAGCAAAAATTTGAACACCAACTTTCAAAGTTTCTGAGTTGTATAATAATGATGAATTGTTAAATCAACATTTGACATTCTCTAAATATAACCAGGACTATCATTGCTCTTTCAGATAAAGGTCAGAATGAGACGACGCACAACCCAGAAGTTATACAATCCATCAAAATACTTAGTTCGTATTATAACTAATTAGGGGAATGGAATGGGGATTTTAATGGAAAAATGTGTTTCCACCTTGTATTTTGAAGAGAAACGTTGCAAGTGAAAGAAGAAAATAAAGAAATATATTTATCGCAGGCTTTTACTATATTTTAAGAAAACTACAAAAACGGATGTCTAGTAAAATAATTGTAGAAAAACAAAAACTTTATCCAGAGTACATTTTATCATTTTTTAATTATAATCAACGAAGAATCCTGTCATATAAGAAAGTCTTGTAGCACAAAGAGGAAATTCAATACTTTTATTGGAAGCATTGATTTCGTGAAAAATGTCACGAATGACGAAAAATATTATATCGAAGATACCACCTGACAAAGAATTGGTCTCCCACTCTTTCCCATAAGTTTTCGAGTGTCCTAGAAAAGGAGGGTGTTCGAAAAATAAAGACAATTCACATCTTCATTTCAGCGATGGGGTTTTCCGCTCATCATGAATTTATTAATTTTGTGTCACGTAGAGGACAGCATAAATGTTTATTTATGCAGCTGGTCTACTGGCAACCACACTTGTGGGATTCGCCGTGATGATTGACGCACATATAATGTACTATTTTTATTATTTTTGAAACTATTTTGATTTATTCTATTCAAGTGTACATGTAAAAGCTGTATTTTTTCTGGTATTACCCCAGAACAGACCTTAGTCTAGTGGGGCAATATATTCCATAATGTTGATCTTTTTGTTTATTTGTGAAAGTTAAATATGCAAATTGAATCTAGTCTAAATTTTGACAATAATTATATACAAAACTTCGTTAAATTAAAAAAAAATGGCGTTATATCAACGATCCAATAATACTGTCGACACTCCTGTAATGTATGCAAAGTACACAGACCACATAATTGGCTATGTATGTACAATAGAAGGAGTAGAGCCATGCTATGTTCTATTAGCATTCCACTCTATTCTGTATATTATTATATAAATATAGTATGTAGTGTGAGTGCCTGAATAAATTGCATTATTCCAGATTACTTTATACTGTCTTCGAACATTCGTGGGGAACATTTATTCCCAGGCACAGGGCTGTGTCTCACCATAATATACCAGGAATTTAAAAAAAATAAAAATTATGAATTATGAATTCTGGAAATATATAGGTAATAAATATTTTTATTTATTTATAAATCAGAAAAGATATGTGATAAACTCATTCATAGTAGACAATAATTCTTTATGTATAAGAAATAGCAGTATTACTAAATTTAAATATAAGTATTGTTACACGTTTTCGGTTAGTTTAAAATAAAGGGATCCAAAATTTAAAAAATTGTTGGATAACACGGGACATTTTAAAAAAAAAAACTAATTAAATTTTTTATAAGTCTCCCAATATTTCAAACAAAATCTATGTTAGAATTTGATATTGAATACTTTGTGTCTGAAACTTTCTTTTCAGCATACATAATCATCATCGTGGTTAGATAGAAAAAAATCACTTCATAGTGATAATCTCGCCACTGCATGTTGTCCTTATCATCAATTAATTATTTTTTTCTTAAACTCTATATTTATTTCTATAATTTTCGATCCTTAAGGTACAAAATGATTTCATTAATAAAAATAAACAAATTTTGTAAAAAAGATAATAAAATATCAATAATACAAAACTGAACAGAAGTAAATTGAATTTTGATCCGTAATAATTCATTATAAAATATAATAAGCGTCCTCAAAAATGTCTTCAGCAACAAAATCTCAAATATCGTCCAACTCCCTTGATGCACCCACGTCATTTTTTTAATATCTTATTTAGACCATAATAAGTTACGTGCTGTAATAAATCTTACTTGTGACAAATCTTTACTTGCCGAGATATTACGATGTCTAGAGGTAACTGCTGTCCAAAGTTACCCAACTTTCCCGTACATGCAATTAATAGGCTAGCAACGGGATGCGAACTCAAAACCTTTTAATTGAAATTCCAGAACACTATCAACTAACTAGGAAATCGAACACTATATTTTTATATAGTCAGTGTCCTAACAAGACGAACGACGTCTCTCTCGTCAAATAAACAAAGAGTAGAATAAAATATTTGTTTTATTTGTTTCGCTATGGAATTCTACTACCTAAATAACGACACAGTGACTACACTGTATTTTCTTAGCATTGCTATTGTTTGTAACATAAGTAGTGTATTATTCTATTCTATTCCCTCACACCGTATCCCAAGTGGGGTAGGCAGAGAGAACGGAACGCCAAATAGATCTGTCCTTACATACTTCTTTCGCTTCCTCTACAGTCATACAATTTCTCATGCACGCACGTCGGTTTCTTTTACTCAAAACACGGCCGTCCTTGAGAATTTGATCTACATGTTCAAGCCATGTGGTTCTCGAACGCCCACGCTTCCTCACACCCCTCCTTTCAGCCAAGTATATCCTCTTTGTCATTCTTTCCTCTTTCATTCGTTCCACATGACCAAACCATCTCAATTTATTTACACGCATTCTATCCACAACACTCCTCTTGCATCCACTCATTCTTCTAATATCCTCATTCCTCACTCTTTCACGCAAATTAAAATTTTCAAAAAATAATTACAATGAAATAAAATATACTTACTTATGTAAAGTTGTGCCTATTCATTAAATACATATACACAAGTGGTATTCGCAGTTCGAGCAAACCAAGAAGTAGGTATATCCAACATGGGAAAAACTGTTAAGAGTCAAAATTAGGAAATTAAAATATCAATTTTACCTGTCAATGGTATGGTCATCAGAAAATAAAATCCATATTGTGTGCATAATGGAATAAAGGAAATTATTTTTAATTGATTTTCCATGTAACGACATTTTAAAAGGAATTTTAAATATCATTTTCTAGGCGAATGAATATGAATGAAAGTGCGTTTATGAACTTATCCGATAATTTTTAGAACTAAAAACTTTATAGACGTTATCAAAAAAATGGAAATATTCACAAAAAAAAATACATATTGTCTCCAAATATTTATTATCACCGTTTGTAATTCTTGCCTTAGAGAAACTCATACGATTATTTTCTTCGTGTAAATTTAAATCAAATCCACTGTAGATTAGAAAATAAATTTAAATTTATTTATACGTGGCGGAATAAAACCGAGTTTCGGGTCTGAGTGGAAAATGGAAGGGAGTTGTGTAGCAACTGTAGTGGGCCGGAGGTGGTAGGCGATGGGTGTGAGAGGGTGGAGGCCTGGGAATAGGGGATGAGAGATGGAGAGACTCTCAGAGAAGATCGATCCCGGTCGTCATGGTAACCAGGCCCGGCCTACACAGAAGAGGCTGAGAAACATTATTATTATACACCGAACGGAATCTACACGGTTTTACTATTATTTATCTATTTATTTATTTTTAAAACATTCAGTTAATGGATAATCACCAACAGATGGTGTCGGTATATACAACTATTACCTATATGTAATACATTTACACATCTTAATATACCTATTAGTAGTTATAACTACTTGAGGTAATTTAAAATAAAATAAACAGTAAGATATAGTTTAATAATAAATGTACAGTAATATATTGGTTGAGTTGACGTTTATTTTGTAAAACTCAAGACATCTCTTAAATTTTCCCTGAAAATCTCTCGACCAAAATTTTCTGCAAAACTATAGGTTAACTTCTCTTTTCTTTTATACTATACTACTATACTATACCATCACGCCATGTCCCAGGAGGGGTAGGCAGAGAGAATGGAACGCCATATAGATCTATCCTTACATACTTCTTTCGCTTCCTCTACATTCATCCAGTTTCTCATACATGCACGCCGATTTCTCTTACTCAACACGCGTCCGTCCTTAAGAATTCCACGGACCACGTGCTCAAGCCACGTGGTTCTTGGACGTCCGCGCTTCCTCACACTCCTTCTTTCAGATAAATACATCTTCTTCGTCATCCTTTCATCTTGCATTCGCTCAACTGTCCAAACCATCTCAACTTGTTTACACGCATTCTGTCCACAACACTCCTCTCACATCCGCTCATTCTCCTGATATCCTCATTCTTCATTCTATCTCGCAACGTTTTTCCAACCATTCCTCTCAGTGAACGCATCTCCACAGAATTTATTCCACTCTCGTCGTTTTTTAACCACGTCCAAGTTTCGCTTGCATACATAGGTGTCGGTACCAGAATGGTATTGTGCACTAGCATGTTCGACACTTTGCTATTGCTAACAATGGGTCGAAGTGCACCATTCACTCTAGCACCGGCGACTTTTCTTCTTTTTATGTCCTTATCAAATCTTCCATCCCTCGCAAACGGACTTCCTAATAGACATACCTACTAATTCACTTGCTCTTTTATCATGCCTTGCTTATTAAGTACAAAATATAATTCATTTCATATTAACACAAATGTAGTTATTTACATTATTTTATCATTTTGATGCTTGTTATTTCGATTCTAATCTAAGTTACTTCTTCCTCGTTTAAACTATACATATTATGAAAAAATTAATAGAGTAAGAAAACAGAGTACTTTTTTTAAAATATTGTGACCCTCTGTTTTACTAAAAAGAGTGTTACAGGGCTAATAAGAGTTTATCGCAAATTCCACATCTGTACGTCGGAGCGATACTAAAACATGTCGAATTTTGCCTGAAGTGAATTATAGTCCTTGTCATACTCTTTGTGATGACATATTTATCCATCTTTAAAACGATTTATATTTTGTAATATCCTTTAATTAAAAAATGACTATGTAATTTGAAACAAGTGTTTCTTTCTACTATTGATTATTAATTCACAGATTGATAATGACCTTATAAGTCGAAAGACGTCTCTCTGCGAATTAATAATCAATAGTAGAAAGAAACACTTGTTTCAAATTACATAATTATGGAATTCTACTACGTGTGCACCGACACAATTAATAAAAAAATGACATTTTTTTCAATGGATATTAATTTAAAAAATGCCATTTTTTTTGTTAAAGCAAGACATTTTAACGCAATATTGTGATTTATTTCATAAAAGTGTAAGATTTTGATTAATAGCAATCATTCACAATAATTTTTAAAAGTATTTTCATGTTAACAAACATTTTAGGAGTAAATACAATTTTGTATAATAATATTTGAACTGCCATATTGAAAAATGACGTCTACAGAATTGTAATTACTAAAAAAAGTGATTGTTTAAAAATACAACGGTTTGAAATTCGAATAAAACAAACTTTGTAAGTTTTTCATTTGACAGGCAAGTTAAAATACATCAAAACAAGGAAGTATACTATATAAATTGGATAGAACCTACTTATGTTTGCTGTAGGTAGATGTGTTGTTATACAAAGAATTTAATAGTACATTATTAATATTTCCCCTGACACGAGCTGTCTTTCTATCTTGGAGCAGAGATTCTCTTCGTTACTCCATGGGATATTGAAAATTCCACAAACAACATTCCCAATCCAATACATAGGTACAGTGAAACTACTTCAGGGAAATGAGAAAATAATATATCGAATATTTCTATCTAAGCTGTATGATGGAATAATTTTATACATCAAAATATGATACCTACATAACATTATTCCGTTCTTCTCCCTGACGATTTAATAACATTTAGAAACCTTTTTTGGAACAAATCATCCTTTTAGGGTGTTATGCAATAATTAAAAAAAATATTCCGTCCCATAGAGTATTTTTTTAATTAAAAATCATTGTTTTTTTTTTGTTACTAAGGTTTCCGATGCCAACAATCTGGACAAGTACCTTTCACGATAAAAAAATGATAATTTAGTTTTTCCATAAACCCAAATATACCTCCAATACCTTCGCAATAAGCAATAAGTTTGTGACATGAAGATGAAGTAGTTAGTAGCAGGTAGTGTCGTACCTGGGAATTCCCGATTGAAAGTTCAAGACTATAGATATAGAGAGGTCGCAGTTGCGATGGCTGGGTCACGTTCTCCGAATGCCAGAAGACAGACTACCACTTAGATCTTTGGAGGCTGGAGGAGAGGGCAGAAGACCGGTGGGCTGCCCTACAAGAACCTGGCAAGGGTAGGTGTCGAACTTGTGTGTTGAAAGGCTAGGTTTGGAGTGGCCAGAGGTCCTGGAAGCAGCGGTGGACAGGGATCTCTGGAGGAGGTACCTAGGCGCAATGGACCCCCGACCCAACTTGGACAAGGGGAAAAAGGTGTATGTATAAGTTCAAGACTCTACCGTTAGGTTACCGAAACATCAAAAACTTTATACATAAAACATTTATGAATTAAAAAACTTTTGATTTATCAGACAGTCACATCCCAGCAATAAATTGTTTAACGACCCCATAATGAACTTGAAAGTAGGTCTATAAATCAATATAAAAATTGAACCAGCTGACAATTTTCATATCAATCTTTATTTAAGAACTGCCATACTGAATTATAAATAAAAACAAATACTCGTTTTTTAAAGAAAAAGAATAATTAAATTGTTGTTATCAAGGGAACAGAGAAATATCTATAAAAAAATAAGAAACGAGAATTAAATAAATTCAAATATTTTATTATTAATGAATAAATATTTTATACCTTACAATATTTTTGATGATTTTGATTTAAAACAAGCCTAATGCTACGTATCAAATCCAATCCCCATATGGTTTAATATTAAAATCATTTAAACGATGAGGCATATATGCACACTGAAAATCTTGATCTGAATTTTCTTTGAAAATCTTGATTTGATTTTTCTTTGAAGTTTGAAGTTTCAGCATCTAATGTGCCTTTCGTCCCTCGCGAAATGTTAGAGCAAAACTTTAAATCTATAAGATTATAGCAATGCAATGATAGATATACAATAAAATTATCATTTTTTTTTGTTTACACAGATATTGTTAAGTCACCATCTTAATATTTTAAGTCAGTACTACCACAGTAACGATAACATATACACTTGGTGACATAAATGCTATAGACAGGGAGATAATGCGTCGTCTTCTGTAAAGCCAGGCACAGGTAGACAGATGGGTGCCTCACTGGCTCAGTGCCTCCAGAGCTTCTCCTTATTCCCATCCTCGTTAACTTCGTTTTCCCTCTTTCATCATAAAAAGGAGGCGACAGCTAGTGAAGAAAATTATACAAGTGCTCACTGAATATAACGCCAAAGTTCTAAATAGTATATCTAACTAAATCCTTCAATATAGCTATTATTCATATTCTTACTTTATCTTTATTATTCTCTTTTCTTTAAAATTCACTCTACGTTCTTTGAGAAAATATATTTTTCCAATTTCATTTTACCAAGTCTCTTGGTGTGATCATATTATACAGATAGTTAGATACCTATAGATAGGTAGATATATGCATCAATAAACCTAGATGGTGTAGAATGAAAAAACAGAGTTATAATCGATTATTATTATTGAATTGGTGTTTAATTTTTATTATTATTTTATTAAAATTTAAATATTTTTTTATATTACAATTAATATCTAGTGAAGGACTACTAAACAAAGTCTATTATAAGTAGGTCTATGTCAACTTTATTATCGCAAAGTAAATAAATAAATCATACATAATTATGCACTTAAATATCCCCTTTGAATAAATATTTCATCTAAACGACGAGCGACTCCGAGGAGCAGTTAAATATTTAATTTATTTAAACGTCTCGTATACATAAATTCATCATAATTCCTTTCTCCCAAATAGTTCAATTATAGCTTACACTATTTTTTGTATATTGCACAAAGTATATACTTACAAAAATAAATTTCGAAACTTCAAAACATCGTGAAAATAAAGTTACTCTTTCTACAACCTTGCATCAAAATTCATGGAATTCACTCATTATTTAAAACTATCACATCAATATCTCTTAGACTGGGGTAGATTCTGGTACGAGGACATCCAAAGAATAAACAGTATAAGAAGTCTAAATATTATTCATGGATTACTACTCTTCCTAAAGTAATCCTCAAAGCAATGGAAAGATAGCTAAGCCTCCACATTGCAAGAAGAGGTTCCTATAGCAATAGACTCCATAGTGTATTAAAAATTTAAAAAGAAGATATCTCAAGGATTAAATTCAATTTTGCAATTTATCTTAAATAATCTTATTAATAAATAATTGCTTAATGTATATGGAAACAGTGAAGTTAGAGCACACGAAGTAAATTCTCGATAGTCAAAACACTCAAAGTTAATATAAGTTATTCATAAAATGTTTTCTCTAAAAGAGGACGTATAACTCACAGAGTGATGAATTAATTTCACAATAGAAGGAACATATTTTTAACAAAACAAAAAAGAAACATGTTTAGTTACATCACATTTATTACAATCGTGACCGTTTTAATTTTAAATAAGAAAATAAATATTGTATTATACGAGAGAGAAATATTATGTTTTCCGGAAGCAAAAAATCGTTCAAAGCAAGTCATAAATTAAACATGATATAATATTACTTCCCTCAGTGAGTTATTAATAATCTTAAAGGCTGGAGTCCTGGGAAAGATGAAGCTCATGGGGTGTGGTTTTGGAGGGTGGAAAGGGAATGTTGCGATGGGGATATCATATTTATCACAATTCACTTCGATCATTCATAATATTTATAACATTTTTTTTCTTAAATTATGAATTTCTTGATGATAATAAAACTAGCAGTAAAATAAATTATACCAAGCTTTATCCGCATTATTTTTTGCATATTGAAATTTTTATTTGTTCAGATGCGGGAAAAGAAAATATTTTACATTCATACCATCATGACATCTCTCAATAGTGGGGTAACCACTATTGAGAGAAACATAACAAACATGGAATTTATCCTCTCCGTGTCAATAAAACTTTAGACAATCAGGATGGGTGGCATACTTCATCGCTGAACTGAAAATATTAAATGTTTTGAATGTGATGTTTTACGAATACCTGCCCCTTGCAAGGACACTCAAAAATTTACAGAACAAATTAGGAGTCCCATCCAGGGGACTTCATAGTACCCATGTATATTACAAAAGAGGCTAAAATTAAAAGCATGTTCGATACACAAAAAAACGAATGAAAAAACAAGACACAAAAAAATGACTTTGGATACATTTAGTAAATTAGTTTAATGACATGAGAAGAGTACCTATGTGATATGCAAGTTGTTAAATAGACATATGTATACCTATTACCTCTGGTATGAGGAAGAGACTCATTGCAAAGAGCCTAATAGATTGTTGAAACATATTGCTTCAAATAGGTTTCTTATGGTGTTCTCCCGTATTTTGAGTCTTATGAGAATGTTTGATTTTTTATCAATGAATTGCTAGAAAACTATAGGTATATAAATAGACACCTATATCATAAATCTGCTACTGGAACTTAAGATCCTCCTTGGTCGCGTAGAAAAACCATAATAATTGAAATCTTTATTGAAATCTTACTGTTCACAATCCTATTACATAAAAAACATCAATATATGCACAAGTATCTGTCTACCACACTAGCTGCGAGGCTGTGTTGTGTCATGATAACAATCGACTTATCTTATTGTCAAATAAAAAAATACAAATAATACAAGTAAAATAAAATAAAATATGTAAAATAAAATACGTAAAAATTAAAATAAAATAAGTGAATAACACAAAATAAAATTTGTATAATATAGTAAAAAAAACAGTTAGTGGATGAGTTAGTACACAAACCAGAAAGTGAGTCAGAAAAATGAGTAAGTCAGCGAGTTAGTAGAGATTAGCAGTGAATGTAATAACTATATAAGTTTTGTGGTAAAGAACTTCAAAATCCGAAAAAAATAAACGCAAAGAAAATACACCCATTCGGAAAGATTTTTAATAATAGACAATTTTTAAGATGCACCCTTTTGTGGAAAAACCACCGCAAGGGCCCATATTTTTATCATAATATTTTTACATGAGTATTGAATATTAATAATATTGTGCTTAGGTACTTTTATTCGAAATATTTTCCATTCAGTCCCGTGATAGGCGCTTTGCTGACATACTGATGTATCAATAATCATACATACCATCACGCCGTTTCCCTCGCGGGGTAGGCAGAAAGGATTGAGCGCCACTTCCTTCAATCCTTGCATACATCTTTCGCTTCCGTCACTGTCATACAATTCCTCATGCATGCTCTCCTGTTCAATGTGCTCAACACGTGACCGTCCTGTAGGATTTGATTTAAATGATCTTGCCATTTAATCCTCGGACGTCCGCGTCTCCGAGCACCATTCCTCTCAGCCAAATATATCTTCTTAGTCATTCTGTCCTCATTCATTCTTTCCACGTGCCCAAACCATCTTAACTTATTTACATTCATCCTTGTTATTACACCAACTTTCATTCCACATTCCTTTCGTATATCACTGTTACGCACACGATCTCTCAGACTTTTGCCACACATCCTTCTCAACGATCTCATTTTCACTGCATTTATGCCACTTTCATCCTTCTTTAACCATGTCCACGTCTCCCTTGCATACATAAGTGTTGGCACTAAGATAGCAGAGTATATATTATCAATAATCAGCCTAGTGCAAAGCGGCTTAGTGCGGTGGGTTTAGGTGTTCTTGTGCACATTCCTATATACTATATACCTAGGTAATACTTTGTATCACTGGTGGTGATTGTAAAACTACATAATAATATTATGCACTCTATACATAGAATAATACATAAGTAGGTTCACGTAAAGTGTAAGTAGTATAGGTATGAAGTGAGTGTCGTGTCTCTAGTGTAGATATATCTCATCTGTTAGAAGAGGATGGGGATGTTCGAGTACAAGCATAGTAGCGTAGTTGTATGGTGTTTGTTATAGAATGAGTCGTTCAGCTCCCGAACAGAGTTCAGGGTTACCCTTTAGTGGGAACAGATCAATATCTGCTGTTGTAACCATGGCAACCAGCTGGTAGTATCTGAACAACCCCCCGAAGCTGGGCGGAAACTTCCGAACTTTCATCTCAAATACCAGTGTACTTGTTTATAATTCGTTCCTCATTTCACCCACGTATGTATGACACTTTAAATTTACACCTACCCAGTTTTTTGATAGCTGATATTTACAGCTAACTAACTTTAGTAAAATAACATTACATAACAGAGTCCTCCTGATGATGCCAAGTAGAAGCCTTGGCGAAAACGTTTGAGGTGAATAAATTTAATTTGGAAATTATACAGTGTTTTTAAATTCATTTTAATTATAATGAATTTCCAAAGTGTTAACACAAAAACATTTGATTTATTAAAATAACATTATCTTTTTTTTATTTCCCACAGAACATTGAATTGTCCATTAATTAAGAAAAGAAAATAAAGTTAATTTTATTTATTTATTTAAAGGTCAAACATTATCTTAAGTTGAAAAATTTATTTAATTGAAAGGTTTTTTCCCATTTATAATATCTATTAAGAAAAAAACTATTTTATTATAAGGTATTTTTTCGACGCAAAATGTAATTTTTTGTAGAGAAAGGTTGTGAACGATGTTTTAGTAAAAAATGTTAATCTTTTTATATACCTACAAATTTTTCCCCGGTATATAAATTTAAGATATTGAAAGGATCGACGAGTTAACAGTTCTAACTGTCCCAATATCCCAAATATGAATATTTATACTATTGTATACTTACCTATCTATTACAATACAAAAACCCAGTTTAATTTCCATATTGTTTTGTGTATAGTATCCGCCCAATAGTTAGATTAACCGGTTAACAAAATGACTGGGTGGTTAAAATGCCGCCACTCAATTGAATACCTAGCTGCAATGACGCATCAAGCGTTCAATAGTCTTCCTGGTCGAAGCTAGCCCGATTGTTGAAATTAAGTCTTTTTATTTGGCGCTGTAGCGTTAGAATTGATGAACGTTGCGATAAATAATCCAGATAGATCTCTTCCTTGTAAGCCATTCAATTGAATGCCATGGTTTAACTAATACCCTAGCCATTTGGCTAACTGACTAATTCAACTATCTGGACACGACATAGAGCTTATAAAAATTCTACCTCGTTTGAAAATCTTAATCTATTTTATGAAATACTTTTTCAAATGGATGAAATCAATATTTGAGAACTATGAATTTCATAATAGCTTGCAACAATTATCAGGCCGTTCTATGGGATTTTATTAAAATAAATAATAATTCTATATTTATACCATAACAATATTTCTTATAACTCATAAGTGGAATAAGCAGTAGATTAACATGGTAGTGGTCCTCTCTGTCCCTATGAATAAATAAATAATAAAAAAAGTACAATTCGATAGAAACAAGAAAATAAAACTTATCCATATCATTGAGTAACAACCTACACGTGCAACAAAATCAAAATGTATCTTATCAACTGGGCTTCAGTATCATAGGGCCGTGTATCATCCAGAGGCACACTTAGTGATTGAGTACGTGAGAAGGTACCTAGGTATTATAAGATCGTAGAGCTAAAACTATACATATCGGTATAACACGAACAACGCTGCCGAGGCCTCAAGGTGATTATAGCAATTTATCACACAAACTGCTCCGTATGATGCTGACTGGGCAAGTTAAGTTACTGTAAAAGAATAATGCTGTACCTATACCTAGTTACGTATTACATGAGTGTCTGCTTTAATAGCTGTATTATTATGTCCTGCGATTTCTCTCTCCTGTTACATTCTGAAACGTGGTGTGCAATTTTTCATCGGTGCTAAATATTTTTATCACGAGCCCTGCGCCAATTTTCTTTTTTAGATTTTTCTCATAGTTTATGTTTCAAATTGATTATGATTTTGTTATTTATGTTTTGTGAAATTTTTCAAACATTTGGTGATGCACTCAGTAAAATATAATCTTTAATATTGTTAACTGGTAAACAAAAGTAATAAAATTAAAAACTAATTAAATTTTATTTAGTATTGAGATTAATTTGTTAAAAAGTTGATCATAATAGTTTATCGTAAAATGTAAATTCTTAAAATTCTAATATTATAAGAAAACTAAGATCTATAATATTTTTAGACTAAAGCATATTCTGTATGAAATAAAAGATATAAAATGGTAATTTCATTGTTACTTACACCGACCCTGATTAATTTAACAAACTTATGATTTTATAGACATTTTGTAGTCTGCAGACTAATACAAATGTCGGCATCCACCACAATAGAAGTACATAATATTTAATAATGAGTTTGTAGATATTAGGTATATATATAGTATCTGTCCACTGCAAAATAAAATTTCAATGTATAAAATAGGTAAAACTTATCATACAACAAACCTCGCCTTATTAGATTTGGAGAAATTATCAAGTTGATAAAACTCAAATTATCAATTGAAACAGTAATAGAAATTGTACATACGAGAACACATGTAAAGATTAAACACCTTGATCATCTGTTGTAAAAGAGTGAACAGCCTGAGTTAGGAAGTAAAACAAAATTATTATTTAAAAAAAAAGATATATCTGGGTTTTGTTATAAACCCAAATACAACCTTATACACCTTTCATAGTAGGTAAGTTAAAAGCTTTATAGCTCTACCTCCAGGCTGCCGACGAACTCTAATTTTAATTTTTAAAATAAATTAATTATAAAAACACTGTTTTATTTTCACTTCAATTTTTTAATTGCCTCAAACGTTTTCAGAAGGGACATGACTTACATCAAATTTAATATATACTGATTTTTATTCGAAAAATCTTCATATTTGCTATCTTCTAACTCAGTATCCGTTCCCTAGCCCCCCCCCCCTCCTCTGATCCATAATCCCTACCACATGTTGGGTGTGTGTCAAATATTATTTTAAATTTTCTTTTTTTCTTTTGTTGTGTATTAATGTTTTATATGTTTTTTTTAAGTAAATTAGTTTTTACTAGGTTTATGTCAATGTGTCGTGGTTAGATGGAAGAAATCACTTTATAGTGATAATCTCGCCACTGCACATCGTCCTGGTTTTTTAAAAAAATATATTATTTTGTTAACACTGTTATGTAATGATGATGTGCAAGAATAAATAAATAAATATTTATTTTGCGAATACTTTTGTTATTTTGCATATGTATGTATTTTTAATGCATATTTTGGTATTTTTATATTGCATTCAAGTCTATCCACTTTACAAAGTACACACCACAATATAAATAGTTGAAACCATAATGCGACTTAAATGAGAAAAGATGTGAAAGTTTTAAGAACATCCTGACATACACAAAAATCACGTAGTCTAAAATAGCAATTTCAACATAAGACTTTCAGAAAGTGTATGTACAAGGTACTGAGTGTATTATGATGTAATAAAACCTATATTTTTTATATATAGGTATAGATATGCATACACACAAAGGAAATTTGTATTCCTGTCGCAAAGACGGTGATTTCTTCCCCAAGAACAACTTTGTATTCTTAATACAGAAAGGGTAAGGGATTATAAATATTCACAGTGCAAACAAAAATAATATAAACTGAAATAAATTCTTATGCATATTTTTTATAATATCAATATAAATTAATACCAAGGTATAATATTAAACAGGTTTAGGTTTAATGTTTCGGTTTAATCTCTCTTACTATCTCCTTTGTACGACGTACTATGGTGTATATGTAATACCGATAAAATACACCATAAATTACATGTTAAGAAAAAAAATTAAATCCTCAATTCAGCAGTAAAATATGCCACCCATCCTGAATATATTTATATTTGAATATAATAAGTGAAAGTTTACGTGTAAAATTGAGATAACATTACATGTAGGTATAGACAATTCACACAGACCGAGCTAGTCCCAAACTAAGATATGAATCTTGTATTATGGGTACTAACACGACAATACACATATATACAATGCACTGAACACGTATAAATGTAACACCCAGACCCAGGACAGTTTGAAAAAGGTCATTCTTCATTGTGCCCTGGCCGGGAATCGAACCCGGGACCTTGTGACTCAAAGACAAGATAAGCCTCTGCACCACACCGTTCGTCGATATTACCTATATATTATAAATTTATTTACAAAAAACATATTTGTTTCAGAAAAGGAATCAATTCCTACTTTCATGTTTTACTCTAAAATTAAATATCAAATTGATTCAATCATTAAAAGTAAAAAAAGATAATTTCAAAGTTTTCAGATCATGTTTATCAAGCAATGTGTACAAATGTCTAAATATTTTGGAAGAAATTAAACTTAAAACCTTTGAAATATCAATAAATCTTTAAACTTCAATGACAAGTTTGTGCAGAGGTGAGTAGGTGTTTCAGCATCATATGAAATGTGATAAACACGTGAAGAAGGATTTTTTATTGGTAAGCAAATAAAATGTGTCCTTAGAAGTAAATAGGGAGTGAATGTATTGGGGCTTCCGCAAGAATTTACTTTACATAATAGCATGAGTCAAATTCCTAAGTTTATAATTTACCTATGATTCAGTGGCAGTAAACCAAACATAAACTAGATCGGTAGTTCAAAGAAAAAATCATACATATGGTCATACAGCCGACCAAATTTTGCATCCAGTTTTATACTGACGTTGGTTGTAAGATTTCATTTTATTTAATTTCTCATCCAAGCTTTGTGAAAACTTGAGTGATTGTAATATATATAAAGAGGGTTAAGAATTAATATCAGGGTACTATGTCAATATTGTTTGTATAGAGCACACTTCATTATTATATTATTATGTTGGAACCTCTCGGAAGAATATTGTATCACGTATCTAGAAGGAGAATCTCATTCTCTCATTCCTCTAGCTTAATGCTTAGCGTGAGGGTTTAAAGAGATATTAATCAATAATAATAAAATACTATCTGATAGAGTAATATTCCATCAGATTGATAATGACCTGATAAGTCGAAAGACGTCTCTCTCGTGATCAATAACTTATATATAACATTTACAAGTACAACAGTGACAATTTTAACAAAATAATATATCAGTAAATTTAAAGAAATCAAATGATCAAACATCAAACAGAAAACCAATTTTGTGTGATACCTACATGCAATGTGAATAAACATATACATATATATAAATACATACATACACAGTTACACTAATACACAGTCATGTAGACATTAAATAATTTAAAATGGAAGAATATATTATAACAGACATGAGGTAAAAAATACTGAGATATTAAGTTTTCTCATTCAGATTCCATATTGACATTACCCATCCCAAGACTGAATACATTATCACTTTTCACTTGTCACTCCTCTATACGATGCCTTAATCATTTGCAAAACTTTCCGTACAAGACATCTGCGGCACATTTCCACCCACTACATCAGGAAATAAACTTACTCAGAGTTCCTTCTATAGATATATGTACATAATAGACAAATATATTATGTACTTACTTTATATTAACCCAATGCTTCGTACTTCGTACATCTACAGAAACACCCGCAGTACGTAATTAATTACTTGGCATTAAGAGAAAATGTTGTATACACATTACACATACATACAGCGCGTTTTTGTACATTCTAATATTTGAATCTTAAAACTTCATTGACGCTGAATGGTTTTAGTTAGTATAAATGTAAATTTCCTAGGACTATATCTCTCATCAAAACGAATAATTATTATTTATTATTCTAAGAACATTTAAAAAACTGAAATATCGTATAATTACAATACATTGGTGCAATAATTTTGTGATAATTGTAAACTAAGTACCTAAGTATTGCAACGTCGTTTATGCTGGGCTACCTCGAAGCCTTCTCAATCGTTTGCAGCTGGCATTCAACAGTGCTGCGCGGCTCATTTTCTGTGATGGCAAAAGATGCCACATCACTCCCCTCCTAAAACGACCACACTGGCTGAGGGTGGAGGAAAGGGTGACATTCAAGGTATGCCTTTTGGTCTACAAGGCTATAAATAAAATGGCACCATCGTGCCTCACAGAGCTTTTTCCCCTTGACTCGACGACTAGAAGACCTCTGCGCTCTTCAGAACTGGCCGTGAATAGATTTACTGAGCCCAATAGAGCCGGTTAGTCTAACTTCCATGAGAGGGCCTTTGGCGTTGTTGGACTGGTTATGTGGAATCGCCTACCGATGCCATTGAGAGATAGTCAGGCTGTCACCAGCTTCAGAAGCAAATTAAAAACAGAACTCTTCACTGGCGCCCTTGAGACAGTCTAGGGACTGTTAAACGGTGTCATCCAAAATCATCATCATCATAACATTCATTCGTTCACTGTGACGGTGTTTAGGTAGTAGAATCCCATAGCGAAATAAATAAAACAATTGTTATAACTTACATACATACATACCATCACGCCGCTTCCCTCGCGGGGTAGGCAGAAAGGATCGAGCGCCACTTCCTTCTATCCTTGCATACATCTTTCGCTTCCGTCACTGTCATACAATTCCTCATGCATGCTCTCCTGTTCAATGTGCTCAACACGTGACCGTCCTGTAGGATTTGATTTAAATGATCTTGCCATTTAATCCTCGGACGTCCGCGTCTCCGAGCACCATTCCTCTCAGCCAAATATATCTTCTTAGTCATTCTGTCCTCATTCATTCTTTCCACGTGCCCAAACCATCTTAACTTATTTACATTCATCTTTGTTATTACACCAACTTTCATTCCACATTCCTTTCGTATATCACTGTTACGTACACGATCTCTCAGACTCTTGCCACACATCCTTCTCAACGATCTCATTTCCACTGCATTTATGCCACTTTCATCCTTTTTTAACCATGTCCACGTCTCACTTGCAAACATAAGTGTTGGCACTAAGATAGCAGAGTGCACCAACCTTTTAGCTGTGGTGGATATGTTTCTATTTGCAATTATTGGTCGGATTGCACCATTTACCTTATTACCAGCAACTTTTCTCCTTTCAATATCGCTTTCACACTTCCCATCTCTCGTGAACAAACTACCTAAGTACACACATTCGTCAACTTGCTCTAACACTTCGTTGTCAATCATTACCTGGCATACTGTTCTCTCACTTCCTCTTTCAAACACCATGATTTTTGTCTTTTTTGCATTCATTCTCAATCCCTTAATCGCACAATTTTCATACACACACGTCATCATTCGCTGTAACTTCATGAAAAATAAACTGGCTTCTGAGTCAAATATTGTTCATAGTAAAAATAATAGGTAGATTGTTTAATTTTATTTTATCGCTCCATCCACTCTGCCTACCCCGCTTGGGGTATATGTAGATAGATAGATAGATTGATAGTTATAGGTATATGTTCTCAAGAGGTGATGATGAGAATATGGAATGTTCTAACATGCGAGATGTTAATAATACCTATTCATATATTGTCTCTCCATCTATACTCGTGTTCATAGAATATATTTTGATCAGCCAATGTTGATTATTAATGAATCAATTTGTATTATTACAGATATATAATATGCTTCTATTCTAATATATCACCATTTAAATCGTGTGCTGTTGGGAAAATAAGATCGCTTTAGTTACAGAAAAAGTCGATTAAATCTCTTTGCTGAGGGTTCCACAGAACTACATAATTATTATGTATTTTAAATATGTGTCATAAATATGTTATTTATCTCCATCATGAAATTTTCTCTTTACATGTACCTATAAAAGTATTTTTGTTAAAACTTAGTTAATTACAATTTGATTTTCTTTCTAGTTAAGCATAATTATTCAAACATGTACATTGAAGGACCCACCGACCACCCGGATAGCGCAGAAGTCTGAGGACTTCCATTTATCCGAAATTCTACACTTAACAAATCTTGTCCACAACGGAGGCGCCATAGTGGGCAGCCTGAAGGGCTGGCCGGCCAAAACCTCCGTGTGAAATCTTTTGACTAAATTATTCAAACACTTAAATAATGAACGACAAACTTTTTATTAAGACGAAAATTGATTTCAGTGACCTGTGATCTACTTGTTAACTATTTAACTGGTATTAGGACAACAGCTGTCTTATAATAGAATAAAATTCAATGCCTACAGGTCTTGTAAAGAGCACTGGTCTTCCGTCCGCAAGGGTTCCGTCAGCCCAGGTGACCCTCTTTCACAATACACCGTTCCTATTTATTTATTATTGAGATGCTCAACAGATGTTTGATACAAATTATCAGTTAAATCACACAAATAATCAAACACCAAAACCATGCACACGACATCAATAGATACATTCATTCGATCTCATACAGACATTTCGCAAACAAACTCTCATACCTAGATTTAACATTCACACTATTACAACGACATCAGAACGCAGGGAATGTCATGGAAAGAGGTGATGCGGTTGACACAGAGACGCTCTAAATGGAGGAGGCTAGTTTCTGCCCTGTGCTTCCGAGTCCCGAGAGGAGCGATGAGGGCGATGATGATGATAGGTCTCTAATTTGTTTACCTACGGATGTGTACCCACATATATAGGTATAATATTAGATACACATGTAGGTATTACTCACAGAGGGACAAATGCTAAATAGAGAGGTACCAACCTAGGTAAATACAGATTTAATATTATGTACTAAGTAAGTACTTACACACAATACAAAAATTGACAACCACGAGGCGTGATTCCGGGACTAATAATACCAATAAAGAGAGGCAATGGAGAGGCAATGCCTATATGTATGTGTGTGTGTGTGTAGTGTAATTATAGGTATAATGTACTGAGGACAATTTAAATAGGTATATAATATACATACCTATATGAATATAACTATGGGCAAAGGTAAATAGGTGACTATTTTATATCATACTATAATATTATGTAGTGTCATTTTTATACGTGAAACAGATCACCTAGGCCGACCTCAGAGGCCGCCAACAGACCTGTGTCGAGAAATAAATGTGTAGATTTAAAATTATTGAAAAAATAATATTTTTATGGTGAGTTTTAATTTAAACTGTATATAAGGATTACGTTATTAGTTGTATATTCCATTATGTCTGTAGCAGCTTGCCTCGATACATGCACTTGCCTAGTACGGCTGCTGCGGGTGCGGATTGCATAGTCCTTATTACCTTGCTTGTTCGGGCATGCATGTGCACCCGCATTGTGTGCTTTGGGTGTTTTTTTATGCATATTAATTTAGTGTTTTGCTGTTTTACGCCGTTTTATTTTTGTTTATAACTTTTATTATATAGGTACCTATAACATCCTTGCGGGCTTAGTGTAATATTATAGGTAGCAAATTGTGAAGGTATGTATACAAATTGAGTGGGATAATACATATTGTTTATATATAAATAAAATAATTCCTAAATCACTCGCAAACGAGTGGATGGCCTTGAGAAGAATAGAATAGAATAAATAAAATAATTAATTGTCTATTTGAATTAATAAAAATTGAAAAGAGGAAAGTTGTTTTTTAATTTTTAATGATAGAAATATAATAGACTCGTTATGCCATCGACAGTGATACCTAATCGGTAATTAGTATTTTCATTATTATTATTTCTACAAGGCTGATTTATGAGTGATTTATTTATAAGATTACGGCAACCAGTCAAGTACAATATTTTAAGAAGATGTCACGTAATATTAAGGCATTAATTTATAAGATAATAAAATTTCTTTTGTCGGATTTTAAAATCTTGAGATATACAGAGAGGGCATCAGTGTGCAAGAGGCAAGACATATTGATCGGATACTGGACTTCAGTTATCTCATAATACAGGTCATAAGAGTCTCTTATTGGGCAACCGAGGAAGACGTGGTCCAGAGATTCCACATCGAGCTCGCACTCGCAAAAAGGGGACGAGACCAAACCTAATCTAAATAGATGACTGTCTAATCTGTGGTGATTAAAGCGCATGTGAGTCAATGAGACAATCTCTGACCTGGAAAACTTGGAATTATGGAACCATGGCTTTCTGGAGATAGACTCCTTGATGCCCCAGTACACTGATCCCTTTATCCATGAGTGATTTATCTAACATAAAAATATTATACTGTCTTTTTTGTCTAGAGCCATTTTACCTTATGGCCAATATACAATCATGAATAGGTTTCTACTTTTTTACTTTATCTTCATACTTAGTTAGTAATAGTAAATTAATAATATAAAGTCACTTCTATCAATAGTCTTATTAAATGATCTAGAGTTTGTGTGTTCACATTGTGAAAAGACATTTTAAACATATTTGATACTAACAAAACTAAAACAAGCGTTTTATTCTACTATTGTTTTATTCGATGAGAGAGACGTTTTTCGTCTTATAAGGACATTGTCAATCCTTATAAGACGAAAGATACTCGAGTAATAAATCAACAGTGAAAAGTAAACAGTGTTTTTGTTAATACCAAATAAATGTTTAAATAGTCTTATTATTTATTTTAATTAATAAATATATTCACTCACTATTGTCGACATGAAAGAATACTTACAATATATGATTTCAATAGCAGAAACAACAACAATAAATAATTATTAAAATCATAGCATAAAGTACAGGAGTAGGTAAAAGACATAATAATTTGTATGATAATAATATGTTTCTGGTATCTTTGTGTTTATTTTAACAATGTTGGTGATATCTGCATCGGATATAACGAAGAATGGACAAAATAACAAAATAATAATTATTATACCAACTAGGTATTATTTATAGAGAACCTTCCTAGCAGTAAACAGAACTATATGCAGATCAGTTCAGTGCAGTGTACTGCGAACACAATAATACTGTAATATTATTACTAAACTCGTATTGTTTTGTATTGTACATACAATAACAGATAATTTGAGTGGTGACTTACTTAATATGTGAAGTTTTCGAGATGAGTTTTACCTTATAAATCAAACAATAAAATATTGTTAGTGTTGGCATTTATACACCTAAATCGAATAGTTTACAAGTCTTAAATAATATTGTTCGACGTATCTATGTACATAATATATAGTAACGTTGGGTGTGTGATGAATTTGAGTTATGCCGAATGGTGTGCCGAACTGTGAAATCCTATCGTGCCATTTCAATCTATATATAACTAATAAATGTGATTATAATAGTACTAATAATGGATATTATATTTCTATTTATGTTTAATGTCATAACTTTCTAAGATTAATCTTGATTAATTCATTATTTTTTAGAATTATTAGTTAAATGGACATGCGAATCTTCTGCATATATTACGAGTATTACTAATCAGATGTTATAAATTTTTATTATACAGCGTTATCAATGTTATTTTTATTTGATATAGAGTGTTTCAATAATTTAACGTATAGAGTGTTCCAATAATATTGTCGAATTTCAACACTGGATAATAATGGTAGGTTTACATTATTTTAATATCTTATTTGCATATTGTGTAAAAATTTATTTATTAAAAAGTCCTCCTGATGATGTCAAGCAGAAGCCTTGACGAAAAGGTTTGAGGTAAATAAGTTTAATTTTAAATTATACAGTTTTCATAAAAATACTTAATTTAGTATAATATATATTTATTTCAAGTATATTTTTGAAGCTACAATCGATCCAATTATAAATTTCACAATATCATTGACGACTGGCAAATTCACGAGGTTCTCGAGAAAAATATATTCAAATGATCCAACATTTTTTTAACTAATTTGTATTCGAAATAAGCCTTAACACTCCCTAAACACTCTCGCAGTAACACTTATACTAGGTATGCTGTAATCGTACTGTTAAGGAGTATTTTGTCCTGAGATACTTGAAGATAATTCATACTCTACACCATTTTTCATAAAAAATATTTGCGGAATTGAGATTTGCACTAAATTTCATTATTTTTTTATCATATACTTACTAGGAAGGCATTCATTGTGATTAATTGGTCGATAATTAACACATTTTAGTTAATAATTATGAATATTGATTTTGATACGAATCGGTAGATACCTGAGGCAGATATAATATCTTTATAGGTAGGTGCCTAGAGGCTATAATATTGTATCTAATAAATTTATCTTGAATGTGATCTCATTAATCTGTTATGCATGAAATATAATGATACTATTATTATTATTGAAATAGAATAATACTCGATATGTATACAATATTGTATTATTCTATTCTCATCCACACACCCATGGCTTTCTACATGTCTACTCATACGTGAAGATGCTCTGGCTCTAGGTCTTCTAAGCAACAGGGCCGCTCAAGGCGTTCAAGAGATGTGCTGAGAGTGAATACTACCTATAACGAAATTTTTACATTAGGATTTACATTAGGTCTCAAGTTTTACATTAGGATTCTCTCAACAATTCTCTCGTACATTATTGATATCAAACGAAAATCGACACTGTTTTGCATCGGTAGTAGGTATATTTTGAACCACTTACATCCCGATTATTATTTTCATTATTATTTATAAGATTACGACAACCCGTCCCTTGTGGGACGATTTGTGCCAAGTACAATATTTTTAGAAGATGTCACGTAATATTAAGGCATTAATTTATATGATCATAAAATTTCTTTTGGCGGATTTTAAAATCTTGAGATATACAGAGAACATCCCGATTAGGAGGTCCAAACTTGTCCAAGGAAAGTTCTCTGTCTCGTTTTAATATTTTTAAAATTTAGAAAAACAAAAACAAGGAATCTTCTTGAGTCGTTCTAGATAACCATATTGTAGATCCAATGACTCTACAATCATGCTACGGATAAACTCGTAGTTTATAAAAATGATGTAAAGGGCAAAACGTCGTTTCTGATAGATTCTGAATTCCTAGGAACGTCCATCACTAGCAAACAGTTAATAATCTATCGTCAAAAAGCGTGAAAGAGTTTTTACACCACGCGATATGCACAAGAGATGTGGTCACGGGACATTACAGATGAAGAAGCAGCAACTCCAACAATGTCTTTCTTCAGCAGGTGGAGTTCTATGTCGGACATGATGTTAGTCAAACATTGGCTGTTGTATCGTGTACAGGCCGCCTTACAACTACACATATTTTGGGACCTCCTAAACCCAAAATCTTCATTACCGTGAACCTCCTACAATATTGTCTTCAACGAGACATTGTATGTAGAACAGTGTTCGCAACGAACGAATTATAGACAATCAGCTGTAACGATTAATAATATATTAATTGCAAATTTCTTTCTGATTTAATACCTGTATAAGCTTTGAATACTTCTGCAGTAATTATTAATTGATGAACGTGACGAGTGTTGTGTAATTTTCAAAGCTTGAAAACAAACTGAAAACCTCTCAAATTTAAGATAATACACTATTATTAATAATTAAAGCTTAAATTTATATTTGAATATTACTGTGGATTGTATTTTTTTGAAAAAAATTAGCGTAACGAATGTTCACATCATTTCTATCAGCATTAACTGCACGCATCTATTTTCATCCCAATAATTATTAGTGTTTTTTGTGTGTTTTAAGTAAAATAACTGAATTATTGTGATTTTCCAAAACTAGTTCAATGCTATGAAGGACTGACTTTATAATCTAAGTGTTATATGTGATGTTTTAAGTTAATTTGAAAACAGTTTTAAGATGCATATTCTGGAGATTGGATATTCTGATTATGTAAATATAAAGTTTGCATTATTCTCATTTGTAATTTATTTTAGAATAGATTTTCTAACTTTAAAAAATGCTTTTAAGTTTTTTTTTCTTTTAGAAAAAAACCTCAATTTAGGAAAATACGTATATAATTTTTTGTAATAAAAAAAAATAGGGACGGTTTTAGCCATATAACCTGGGTGATGTTTAAGAATGTCCAATGATAGTCGGCCTTAAAGAAAACCTGAACGCTCCGTTATCACAGTTCACCGATCCTATGACAATGAGATCAGGGCTTCGGGAATGTTGTGGGATAATTATTCAATTAACACAGAGACTCTTTAAAAGTGTTTTCCAGGGAAAGCATTAAAGGGCGACTGGATTGGATATATATATTATGGTCATACAACCATATTAATTTGTTAATCCGAATTATATTTATGCACCTACCTATATGCTTATTTATTTATTCTTTTCTGTACATCGATTACCGGCAAATTTATACGAAATACATGCAAATCAATTGCTATCAATATACAGAGGGCGATTTCTTCCAACCAACCCAAATATGTGACAATGTTTTATTAAATATTTTATATTATGAATGTATGTATGTACATTATTATAATTGGTCTCCCACTCTTCTGCGTAAGTTTTCGAGTGTCCTGTAAAAGGCAGGTGTTCGAAAAAATAAGACATTTTACATCTTAAATTCAGCGTTGAGGTTTGCCACCCATCCTGAATGTCTTGATTTTATACTGGCACAAAGAGGACAGTTTGTATGTTTCTTACATACACCTGATCTGCTGGCTACCCCACTTGTGGGATATGCCGTGATGGTATAGTAGTAGTAGTAGTATGTATGTACACAGGTTTCGATTCCCAGCCAGGGCAAAGTGAAGAATGACCTTTTTCAAATTGTCCTGGGTCTGGGTTTTACATGTATTTATATGTGTTTAGTGCATTGTATATGTGTGTATCGTCGCGTTAGTACCCATAATACAAGATTCATCTAAGTTTGGGACTAGCTCGATCTGTGTCAATTGTCTATACTTGTAATATTATCTCAATTTTACACGTAGAGCATGGATTATTTATAGTACCTCCTGTCTTGTAGATTATCCTCTCGTAATGAAATAAAACTTGTAGGAAGATTCCTTCAGAGTCTATGTATGTTAAAAAATGGTAGGTACTAGTGCTCAGAGCTAGGTAAATACTAAGTAGATACAAGGAAACATTAACAACTTACATATTAGTTTAGAATTGCAATTAATTTATAAAATATACTCGTATGTAGGTGTGCAGTTGTATAGTGTTAATACATAAAGAGTGAAATGCACTGGACCGGTTTATTTGGAACGTTTGTTGCACTTTCTATCAGGCTAACTCGTGACTCGTGAGCAGAATAGAGGGTAGTGCGAAGTTTAAATCTAATTGAATGTGTAACAGCACTAATTTGTAATACATAATAAAATTAATGTTTGTACAAGTTGAGTTAACATCAAGATCATTAGAATCATAATATAATGCCAGTTTAACACTGCCAATAATATTATTTTACAATAAATTATACTGAAAAAGTGTTAATAATATTTCTTATTATTATTCTTTAGGTGATTTTGAAAACTCATATATAATAAGTATATCATTATGTAGTAAATATCTTTATAAGTCATAGATCTTCTTCTATCAGTGCCGTATCAGGTCCCCCCGACGTTAGCGATCACTCTGGAGAATGCCTCTCTGTTCCGCGCTGTGCGAACCAGCTCTCCCATCTCTGTTATTGCGATCCATTGCCGTATATTAAGCAGCCACGATATCTGTCTCCTTTCCACTCCACGACGTCCCTCAATCTTGCCCTCTATTATCAACTGCAGAAACCGATTATTTTGTTAACACTGTAATGTAATGATGATGTGCAAAAAGAATAAATAAAATATTTATCGCCTCGCAGGATGTGGCCCTAATATGAGACTCTACGAACCCCTTAATACTCGTCAGGAGCTCTCTATTCATATATGCTCGACGTAGGACTTCTGTACAGTACTGGGCACTAAGTCTGTCCACGATATTCGAAGCATTCTTCGATGACTCTACATCTCTAATGCCTCTAACCGGGTCATGAATACCTCGACGATATTATGTACGACGATATAATCTGCGGATCATACTAATAGAGCGTACCTAATATATGTAAAGATGCAAGATTTTTCTGCAAACCAATCCAAAGAGTTGAAACGAGAGAGAGATCACACAAGAACTTTATAGACTAGGGTCAAGTAGTGTACCTTCGAACAAAACACGTTAACTGTACTTCAATATTTTTTTTCTCAATAGGTATTCAAGTATTCAATATACCAGAAAAATAATCGCATCGTTAGATAGGTTAGTATGTTTGCTACAAAACATATTAAATAGATTTTGAAAATTTAAAAAACTACCCTTTAAATCTCATTTAACACAAAATATTAACTTTTTGTTCATAGGTAGGTACACTCATGTGTTTACCTTCGAACACCTTGATGTGTTTTGATTCCGAAATAGAAATTGAGATTACTATTTCGGAATCTACTGAACCTAATGCCAAGAAAAATTCAAATGTTGAAGAAATATTATTATTATGCAGCGCGCAAGACTATTATAAAGTGTCATGATTATTTTCTTTGGGTAGATACTTATCGTGGTTAATGACTGATTATTTTATTAAATGCGTAGGTATATAATTGTATAAAACAATCATTAAAACATGTGTAACTAACACAGTGATCGATGGATTACTTAAGTACACCTACCTAAGTGAAGTGATAGAAGAAAGTGAAATATTGTCCAACACATTGTCGACAGCCGCAGAACCAGACATGCGATAATAATAATAATATCGACTTGGGGTATTGGACTTGTTACAACTAATAATTACCTATATTAACTGCCTCTAGCTGTGAGAAATGTTTATAAAATATTGCTAATCACTAATGTATAAAATAGTATAAATATTCTACACAGCATGTACCTTAAGCATGCATTTCACTTAAATACTTAGGTAGTAAAGTTTTTCTCACTTACTCGGTAGTGTAGTGATGTATTATTAGTGAAGGAATAACCAGAGTTACACGTTATACCTAATATTATAATTTATTACCAAGCATACTAAGTGTTCGTGTAGCATATAGTAGCTACGAGTATACAATTTTTACAAAATTTATCCAACAGTCAGAAATTCACCGAATCTGTTATTGCACTTTGCAAAAGAATTTATTTATTTATTTATTTATTTATTTATTTATTTCATCTCATAAACGGCAAAGCCTTTAACAATATATATCAACAAACATCAGTTCAAAAATTACAGATAAACTAGACACAGAAAAACACAAAATAAAATAAACATATCAATGATATACACAAACAGTAATAGGTAAAAACTTATTTTAACAAAAACACTGCAATTTTCTAACATCTGTTGTAACTAAGAATGTTGTTATTATTGTCTTAAATTTATTATTTATTTATTCTGCTGTCTCCTTCTAAATTAATTATTTGTTTGTTATGTTACATACTCGTATTTTACAATTATATATTTTACTAATTTTATTTTGAATTTCTATCTTATTTCACTTATATAAACTTATTTTTTAACATGTTTTTTAAATTACCTATGTATTATTATTTTTTTCATGGTTACTCCTTGTCTTGTTTGATTCTACTTTTTATGTCTCTCATGTAGGTACTCTTTATATTTTCTATATAATGTAAAAGGCTTACGCCATATGTTTTAATTAATTAAATAAAATAAAATTAAAATAAAGAATAATTAAAGCAGATCAAAATTGCGCAAGTACCTACCAATATAATATGAATCCATAAAGTTATACAAGTAGAGATATGATTTATACAAATAATTTCTGTGCCTTGGAAAATATAAATTATTCTTCAAGCAATGAACAAGGAATATCCCAATTAGATAAATGTAATGATTCTCAAGATTATCCTCACCTCAGCAGATTCAGTATACTCGCAGTGTGTCGGGTCAGTTTACTCACGTTTTTAAATCAACTATTGACAACTTTGTTTTTTATATTCGGCCGCAGACATAAAATGACAAATTTTATTCAAGCGATTTATTTACAAAATGTTACAAACATAGTGATTGTGTTATTAAATTATTTTTACGATAACTTCCCAGGATGACACAGATGGACACCTTCAAGGAATGGTGGACCCCATGTTCCGCACAGTACCGAGAGAAAACACAACCTTCCATGTGTGGAAAGTTGAGGTAAGGGCCACGTCAAAATCTTAACTGAAATATAAATATGTGTAGGTGGTTATACAAATAATTAACAAGGTGCAGGCTCTTTGTACAATTCTAATTAATTGTTGTAATAATAAATTTACGCTGGGCCGTAGACAAGCCGTACTTAGCGTACAAGACGTACTATTGGCGGACTTTTCGACAATCTTCCTACAATGTACCGTGTAATTATGCGCTATTGTCGAAAATTCGTTTGTAGTCGATCGCCAAGTGCGGTTTGTCTAGGGGATCAGAAATATTTTAGGTTGGTGTTGTGCAACAATACATCAAATTACAAAATCGAATAAAAAGAGTTGGTGACGCTAACTCTTTTTTTTAAAAAAAAAAGATATATCTGGGTTTTGTTATAAACCCAAATACAACCTTATACACCTTTAACAGGAAGCTATACTAAAAGCTTGTGTCGTGAAAGGGGAGTTTGCCGGCACCTGGTATCGCACTCTGTCTCTTCTTAATATAATATGATATTCTTGTTTTGATAAAATAATTGAGCAGCTAAAGCTATGCGATCCTATAAAGAGGTTGGTGTGGCTTGATACATTGTTACTTCGTATTGAAACAAGCACACCGCGATAATTTTGAAAATATTCTTATATAACATATATGTACATTATACCTACTGTAATGGTGTTTTCATTTTAGTTGTATATAATTATACACTAACACTGTTTGTCTTCCTTTACATATTTTTAGAATTCCACTGTTGTTCTGTTACCCAAATCGCAATATGGCACATTTTACGATGGAGACTGTTACATAATTTATGCTTCCTCTATGTATGGCCATCCAGCAGGTCCGACTGTTGTCGTAAGTATATATTTTTATCTATTTATTTCAAACAGTTAAGGCATAATATGGTAAAAACATTTTAAATATAAATTCTATGTTGAAATTCCACAATCAATAAAATTTCCAATGAAACAATAAAACAGAGAAAGTTAAAAAAAATTGTATTTTAGAAAAGAGATAATATAAGAAATGCAAAAATGGAATCACACATCCACTTCTGGTTGGGAGCAAACGCTTCTCCTGAAGCTACAGGAGCTGCTGCATACAAAGCTGTAGAACTGGATGCTCATCTGGGGGGAGCGACGGCCCAACACAGAGAAGTACAAGGACACGAGAGTGCAAGACTCAAGTCTTACTTCAAAGATGGAATCAGGTGAGTTTCTAACTTTTTTTGGATTTTACATGACGAAGTATTCATTTAAGCAGTGGCGGATTCAGAAAAATCTCAAGGGGGGGAGCGCCCCCCATAAGTATCCGCCACTGTAGCTAAACAGTATGAAAACAAAAATGTTCATTTCATGTACAGTACATCTTGATAATAAACTGCTACATGAAACAGTAGGATTTTTTAAGATATGTAATGCATTAATATCACTCACCGGAAAGGTGGAGACTGTAAAGGTGTGTGGTGACTTCTTTAAGACAATAAATAATAATAATAATAATAATATGGGATTTAAATATTTCAGAATACTCAAAAGCTATAGTGATCATAATATTAGACTTTATCGTGTGGTGGGAAGGTGTCCAGTTTTAATAGAGCTTGACAGTGTTTCGTGGCAGCACTTTTCTAGCAGTGGAATATTTGTTTTGGAAGCTCCTGATGCAGTGTTCTTATGGATAGGGAGAGCCTCTAACGTAGTTGAGAAATTACATGGTACTAAGGTAAGCTCATCAAAATAATTATAATAAATATCAAGTAACAGCTCTAAAATCAAAACTAAAACATAATGTGATATTTTCAGATCGCTTTAAAGATGAGTAGACCTGGGAAAAGAGACCAACCCGACAGGCCACTGATAATATTAAATGATGGTTACGAGCAAACTTTGAAAACGGAGAAGAAGAAAATATTTCAAAAATATTTGAATATGGAAGACAGAAGGGTAAAAACCACCGAAGAGGAGGCTCTAGAATTGGGTAAATCTGAAACAAAGCACACGTTAAGACTTTACAAATGTTTCCATACCTCAACCAAGTATCGGATAGAAGAAATCAAACCTGGGCCACTGGTGCAATCTGATTTAAATTCGAATGTGAGTATAACAGATTATTTGTAATATGTATGCAGTAGGATGATTATTATTCCTGAAAACCAGTATATTTATATACTTATTTTAGGATACCTACATTCTCGATAATGGACAAGCAGGAATATGGATTTGGGTTGGTAAAAAAGCCTCAGTTAGGGAAAGAACTGAAGCTATTAGAAATGCTCGAGGGTTTGTAAAGAAGAAGAAATATCCATTCTACACACCCGTCACTAGAGTAACTGAAGGGCATGTTCCTTTAGAATTCAAAGCACTTTTTAAATCATGGAGATGTGTTGATTTTAATTACGAGGCGAATGGTAAAGAAACTTTTTAAAAATCATTTTTCCTGAATGATTGATTAAATACATACATAATATTTCCTCAATTTTTTTTATCCAGCTCGTGTAGCGAAAGCTGCCACTACAAGATTCGATGCTCAAACTCTTCATCACGCTACGTGGCTGGCAGCACAGACTCAGCTGATGGATGATGGTACTGGCTCTATAAAAATTTGGAGGGTGACCACTTCTGGGCTGATAGAGATAGCCTCATCTGTTCTCGGAATATTCTTTAGTGCGGATTGTTATGTAGTTCTCTACACATACCACCACCCTGGAGGGGAATCTATGATAATTTATTACTGGATGGTTTGTAACAATTGGTATTCTTGTATATCTATTGTACCAATTTAATTAAATGCTTTACATTGAGATATATTTTTTAGGGGAATCTATCAACACCTGAACTTAGAAAAATAACTGACAAAGGTGCTCAACAGATGCACGCCAAATTACAAAGAATATCGATGCTTGTAAGTAGTAGAAGGAAAATTCTTTAATTGAAATAACATGCACAAGAGATCCCCTCATTTGTGGTCATGGCTTTCCTACGGGTTCCTACATTATTTTATATAATTTCAGGTAAAAGTAAAGCAAGGTAGTGAACCAGCACATTTTCTACAAGTTTTCAAAGGGCGCATGATCACGTTTGTTGGGAAAGCGACAGACTGTGATTGTAAGTTCTCAAATTAGAAACAGCATTCTTATGATGTAGCTTAGCAAATAAAATTATACATATTTTGAATGTGATTTTAGCAAGCGGTGTTGTACTACGCCCACCGTCTCATTACCTTGTACGTGTTTCTGGTAAGTATACAAGAGAAGCGCGAGGCACAGAGGTGGTATCAGGAAGTGATCCAGGAATAGGATCATGTTATATTCTGAGAGCTGGCTCCAAGTGTTGGGTGTGGTGTGCGACATGTGCTACAGGAGACGAAAGAGAAGTAGCTAAGCAAATGGCTGCCACCGAACACGCGCTTGTGATGCAAGGAAAGGAAAAAGCTGATTTCTGGGATGCGCTTGGAAATAAGAGGATGAGTTTGACCACCAACACGCAACGAGAAGCAGAGGACATTCTTCCAGCCAGACTGTTTTATTTGTCTGTCGGCTCTCCTGGCTATTGTAAGTTACATTCTGGTAAAAATTATAATTATGTGCCCAAATACATACCTATATAATGTGTAAAATCTTTCCAGTAATGTGTACCTACTGGATCCACATAAATGCTCTTTATGGGCAAAATTCATCTTATATATTTACCAGTATAATATTACATCTATCAACTCTGGGAAGCACCAATAATGATTGGAGTTTTAATTTTTGAAAGTGTAATTAACATAAATCTTAATTCTTATATAAATCTTGAAATATTTTTTCCTTGTGGCACATAATTTCAATAGGGTTAATGTTGATATTTTTTATAGTTGAAGAAATAGTCTCGTTTAGTCAAGGAGACTTGTCCCCTGAATATATTGTAGTGTTGGATGCCCACATATGTGTGTATGTCTGGACAGGGACATATAGCTGTGCAGCAGCCAGGGACAATGCAATCAACATAGGCATGAAGTACATTAAGTCAGGTCAGTTCAATATAATCAATTTGCAAAATATCTCTTTGTAAATTGTTCACAAAGTATGAATGCAGATGGACACCAAAGACAACATACCTTTCAGCGTATTTGAAAGAAACGAAGTCTAGACACATTATTTCTGTTAGATAGGATCTACATAAGTTAAAAAAAAGCGCAGTCATCGATTAATCCAGAGGAATGAGGATTTAATTTCCAAGGATGGCTTCGTTATGAATAAGAAAAATAGATAAGTATGCATGTTTGAGGAACTGCACGAGAAAAGTGTAAAAGTACAGGTTGAAATGTCATTTAATTCTCCTCATATCCCACAAGGGAACGGCATGAAGGTATAGATATATAAATCTTTATTTTTTGCCAAAATAGCGAAAAAGATCTGCTAAGACACATTAATTACAACTTTAATATTTAGTCAGGTTTTTCATTTCCCCTTCCCTCTCCTAGAGAGAATCCTAGATAAGTCCTTGTATTTCAACACAATGTACCTACATTTTTTTTTTTTTAAAAAGATATATCTGGGTTTTGTTATAAACCCAAATACATCCATATACACCTTTCACAGTAAGCTAAAAGCTTGTGTCGTGAAAGGGGAGTTTGCCGGCACCTGGGATCGAACCCCGGACCTCATGTTCATAAGGCCGAAACTCTACCTCCAAGCTACCGACGAACTCAAAATTAATCACGTTTCATTTGATTTACAGATCCATCTGGTCGAGATGAAACTATATCAGTAATAGTGGTAGCACAGGGACATGAACCACCAACATTCACTGGATTTTTTCCAAGCTGGGATAGCACAATGTGGGATGTAAGTTTTAAAAGGAATATCCAGATTGCTCATAATATGTTCATCCCAACAATATTCTCATAAATGATTGATAATTATTTACATATTTGAATGCAGAAATCATAAATTCCGAGTGAATGATAGCAATTGTCTACGTCTAATTCAAATTGATCCTGACTTTTCCTATATCTGCCCGTACACCAGACACATTTTATTATTATTACTGACAATAAGACGATTCTTACAAGGATCATTACAGCTGAAGCCAATGCGATCCCGGAAGAAAACCTTAAACGATATTCAAACGATAACACAACTACAATATATCCTCGATTTTTCTTATAAATTCTGCATACGTCACGTTAAAGATATCAACTTCTCCAGCCAGACCACTAAACATTTGAATAGCTCTTCCCACTGGGGAGTTTGCCAATATGTTTATTCGGCTTTGAGGCTGGTAAAAAAAATCATACATGGAATATATATAATATTCTCTTGAAATTGTACACAGTATTAATAATACAACATATCCTATTATATATAATATTCTCTTGAAATTGTACACAGTATTAATAATACAACATATCCTATTATTTTTAGGGGCACAAATCTTTTGAAAAAATAAGAAAAGAGTTGGAGGGTAAATCAGGTGATTCCAATGGACATTCTAACGGTCATTTAGAGACTTCTTTATTCGATCAATATGATAAATATCCTGTTGCAGTTTTAAGAGGACCCAAAGACAAATTGCCAACAAATATAGATCCACTCCTAAAAGAGGTAACTCATTAAAATAGTTGTACATAATTATTATGCACAAACTTCTTTTACATGTATTTCTTGAATTGATTCTCACTTGTTCTTTATTTCCATCTGCTCACATAATCTTTGAAAGGTTCACAAAAGTGGTCCAATTATATGACTTTCTCTGTATATAATTTATCTTAATTTTATTATTTACAGCTTTATTTGACTCATGACGATTTTGTGTCCACATTTGGTTTCACATACAATCAGTTTAAAACTATGCCTACTTGGAAACAAAAGGAACTTAAGAAAGCTGCTGGACTTTTCTGAAAGTTTCAACTCATTTCATTATAACCTACTATAATATAATATACTGAACTGTACTTATATACATTATAGCATCGTCTAAATAAAAAAATATATAGGTGATAATTTTATAATAATTTTGTTGACGAAAACATATTACGTTAAATCATGCATTCTAAATATTTTGGTTTAATCAGCTGTTTACTTTTATACGATTCGATATTTAAAATATTTTTGCACTTTATATCAAAATATGTAATTTTGATAAATAAAAAAGACATCGCAGTCATAGAATAATAGTATTACATAATGATAACTAACTTAGCAATTGGATAAAATATTTTCTAAAGGAGTGCAATTGTAATGTCACATAGTTATAAAAACCTTTTAACTACATTCATAATAACGTTACCTTAATGCAGAACTATTCTAAGTTGACGCGATTGGTGAAGAGACACTCCGAATGTAGGAGGCTGGTTTCTGCCCTGTGCTCTCGAGAGGAGCATTGAAGGTGATAAATGAATGAATCGTAAGTTCAAATTTTGGTCAAACTGGGTTAAGTATTAAGAAATAATAATAACAGACACAAGATAATTTAATGAATGAGAGTAATAGATATATGTACATAATAATGCATGTCAAAAATTGCTGTAGATATTTTTAATATTTTTATTACAAAAACAAAACTTTAAGCTACTTACTCTCTTGAAAAATCACCCTAAAATACTCAGGATAGTTCTGCATTAAGGTAGCGATAAATTATCAAAAGTTATAAATTATTGATGTAAATTTATGCATTTTGTTTTTATTCTGAATATTTACAATAAATATATTGACATTAACAAAAGAACTTTTTTCTGCCATGCACATTACAATGTATGATATTATGTTAGACGTATGTTATTTTACTAAGCTAAAAGAAGTTGTGTAAAAATTAAATAGTATTTACGATGATAGAGAGAATTTAATTGTTAAACAAAAACAGACAATAAATTGAGAAATAAATGAGTTTACCTTCATAATATTTTAGGTCAGTGAAAAACATTTACACTAAAATAGACAAAAATAAAACAGCAATTATAATGTTTTAATATTCTATATTTAATTATAAAAATATAATACTTCACAAAACTAGTATATCCATGTTGATAAATATTTACAAACAGCTGGAAGGAATATAATATGACATTATAGTAACACAGTTGGTACAGCTATAAATAGTTAAGTATTAGAAAAAATAGGAAGAATCGTAAAAAAAACAACTGAATTAAGACGATATCTTACAACATCTAAATAACTCTATACAACTGTTAAAGGAGAGGTACGTATGTATAAACCAAGTCATATCTCAAATATACATATTTTATGCTTTTAAGCCTGAAAACACAATTTAAACATTTTTGTATAAACTGCAGTTATTTAAAAATAATATAGACAATATTAATAGATTTGTGGTTTAGTTTCACAATAAGTTTTTATAAGGCATTGACACAATAATTATAATAATAGATATATGATTAAAGTAACAAGGAATCACTGTCTCCAGTATTATGACACATAAATAAATTATCACTTCTAGCATATCAATATAGGTACCTCAAATGTATGCATAGTCCGTCAACATGCAATAATAACTTAGGTACAGGCAAGGCACACAGGACTGATCCACATAGCTTCCGATAGACGGCAAGAAGACTATCATCAGCTGCCTCTGAAGAAAGGAATGACAAAGAAACCTAATCTACTGTACAATAAAATATTAAATAATCTTCACACACAACGGTTACAAATATTAATATTTATTTGTTACTGACAATGTAATTTTTGTACATTATAATTAAAAACATAACATTATTAATAAATATATATCATAAAACATTTAGCATTAGTCACATCAACTGGTCACAAGAACTTGTGTGGAATTAAAGGTGCACGTCTCTATATTCTCCCAAGATTTACTCTGAAAATAATACATACCAATATAGTGAAAATACTCTCAATTGAAACCTGAAAATAAGCTCGAGATTAAAACTACAAATTTGGTTGTAGGATTAAAATAAAAACCACACAGCTTCATCTACCTATCACAGCACACACTTAGGGATTGCAATCCAGCAAAGTGGGATCCCGCAATCCAGCGGGATCCGCGTTATTTTAGGGTCTGCGGGATCCCGCAAATGCTTGCGGATCCGCAAGTGCGAATCCGCGAACTGAAGATTTTCCGAAAGTCGCCAACTAAAGGTGATACATATTTGCAAAAATACTTAAAGAAGAAACAGGAAAAGAATTATGCTTAATCTTAGATTGCTGCACTCGCTAAAACAGCTTGCTTAATATGTTAGAAAGATTTTAGTCTCAAAGTTTGCATTGAGAAGGCTCTCATCGACATAGCATCTGACATAAAATTTACGCACAAAATCAAAAACGTGATTGACAGCTTGCAGCCCTTTAAATTGGTCGTAAAGTATTATGCAGAAGAGAGTCTACACTAATAACGGCAGATATAAAATTTTGATTTATTTTAGAGAAGTTAGAGAAGCTAGACACAGTATTAAGCGATGTACTATCCGGGGCGCTGCGTGCAAGAGTGAAAGAAAGATGCAGTGAAATTACAGCTATGTTGATTTATTTTCCGCATCCAAAAAAATATGACTAAGAGTTGAAAACGTGCAATTCAATATTTGTAATGCCGAAAAAGAATAAGTTGCGGCAAGAAATGAAAAACATGTTACATCGAATCATTATAGAAGACGCTCAAAATGTAGAATTTGTAGCTGTAGGTGATGTAATTGCAGATAATTGTCAACAGTCTCTGAATGTGGAAAACAATTTAACTTTACAAATGGAATAAGAAATGCAGCAAGACGATGAAGATTACACTAAACAGACAGAAACTGGACAAGAGAAATGCTTCGAAAAAATATTGAAGAAAGAAATGGCAGCATTTAAAAGTGATGGAGTTAAAGAAAAGTATTTGACTTTGTTGCACGACTTTTTATTAAGTATCTAACCTACAATTAGTGTGGGGGCAGAATGAGCCTTTTCGGTTGCTGGCTACATATGTAGTTCCTTAAGAAGTATCTTGGAAGATAACACCATTAATGCTATTTTTTTTTTAAATCATTTTTCTAAAAAGAGAAGTGACTTTTCATTTGATATTTTAAAATTTGTTCCATAATACTTGATTGATTAGATAATGAATTAGTAAGAAAAATTAAAGACTAATAGTACCTATAGTTAGTTATGTCAAATTCATATATGATAGTATAGTTATTTATGTTATATTCAATTATGTGCAGTAAGATGTTGTTATTTTTTGCAATTTTTAATAATCCAGCGGGATCCCGCTGGATTGGAGTAAATCCAGCAAAAATCCCGCGGGATTGAAAACGGTGCGGGATTGCAATCCCTACACACACTACACAGAGTTTAAACATTCATCTTTTGCTTCGGCATCATCAATACAAAGGACATCTTACCATGTAACAAATAATTAGTTTCATTCTACAGGAAAACAAAATTGACAACTCGTTTAGCATTGTTTACTCGTAAAATATAATCTCAACACCCGCCGAACTAAATTTTAGTTTAAGGAACATTTTTTCAGTTTTGAAATCCTTTCAATATTTGTAAATATGAGTTATTACACTTATTTCTAGGAGAAATTATTTTTTTTGCAATATTTTAAGATTGCATGCAGCTTACTTGCCAAAATAAAATAAATTTCAGTGTGTAATCCCTTTCAGTGTATGATATATTGTGATATTTCATCAGTTACACTCAGATTTATCTATTTTAATCAATGTTCCTATCAAATCCAATCTGAGTACACATTTGAAACTTGCTGCTGACCGACGATGCTATCACCAAACAAACACATTGCTTACTGCGGAACTGTTTCTTGGTTAGTTAGGTTACAAGCCTAAAAATGTTTTAAACAAAAATAGATGAGCACATATGAAAGTACATATTACCCACTTGTTAGTCGCATAATGTGTTACTAACATAACTGTTAGACTACCGATCACCTCTTGTATTACCTTGTTAGAATGCTTAACATTGTATACCCATATTACAGAGCTAACACAAAACAATTACAAAATTAAGTCTCAATATTATATAATCTTATTAACCGCCAATGCCTTCACTAAATAGAAAAAGTTTGGGCCACCACATACACAAAAGCACACAGGCACACACTGAATGAATGGTACTTACCTTAAATGTGCACTGGTATTGTATCTACAATAGCATTGAATTTGGAGATATTAGTTAGGGGTTAACAACAGATTTAAATAAACAAGTTTGTAAAGTTTATGAAACTAGTTTATTTTTAAATTATATTATTCAGGTTAGGCACTGCCTGTCATATACAATAGATGAGAAGATACCATTCTACTACAATAATGTTAACAAGCATTCGCTGTATGGTACGAGAATGCTTCATCTTCATCTTAAGATTGTGTATAATGTGAAACTGCCTGTCACTCAGATGATAACATGAAGCAGCACAAACATTTGTATCTAACAGGGACAACATGTAAATATGACTGTACAATGTACATTAGGGTGGAACGAAATTTTTTTTTCTCGAATTTGAATTTGGAATAGTTGTATTTAGTTGCCTTTTGCCATCAATTGCCTGCATTAAAAATATAAATATTATCAGACATCGGTAAGAGCCCCCGCCAAGACATCGAATATTTACAAAAAGGACAATTTAGGGGCTATTTGCGCGGCCTACAAAATAATACAGAACTTATTAAAATGGGTTTATTTTATTCAAAAACATATTCAAATATAGTAAACTAGCTGTTGCAATCAAATATTTCATCATTTTAATATACTTTGGCACTGCAACAGTTGAGCAAAATGCGGGACAAAGCGGGGGGCAGCACGCTCCGATCTACGAATTTGCAGTGTTTTGTTTCAACTAGTGTCGATAATATTGTCTCAAGGTGGAAGGTCGTCAATTATTTTCACCAGTAGGTACTAGTTGATGTACGTTTTTTAAGTGTAGGTATAAATATGACTTCTACGAGACAAAAGTTAAAATGTCTGATATTTGGTGAAAGTGCAGAGTTGAAGGAGAATATCCTACCTACGTATGAGAATGTGATGAAATTCTTTGAATGGGTTCGACAAGACTTAAAAATAAAGAATAACACAACAAAAGAACCTACATTTTTGGAAATTGCCGAAACAGTTGGAACAAATATTGAAGAATTGTGGATAAAATCTTCTATTTCAATTGTTATGTTACACACAAACGAGTTTTACAGTTACTTAAAAAATATCACTCAAAATGCCATAATTTGAAAAGTCTTTGAAGAAACTTAAGGAAAGAAAGGTAGAAGAATTCAGAGTACAAAGTAAAAAACTTTTTGACATAGCTGCATGTAAATGTAAAGAATTTGTAAACTGTAATTGTTTGAGAGAAAAAAAAATACCAAAAGAGTAACAAATATTTTTAGAGGACCAACGCACTAACAGACTAATGGTTTTAGGAAGAACGAATTTCATCCAGAGTAAAAAATTGCTTTTATTCTACTTCTGACGCCGACTCTGAGGCTAAGTCGACTAACGTCGTGGGCAGTATGAAACTCAGAAGAATAAGACAGAAAGTTCACGAGAAATTTTTAACATAAGAAAGAGTAACAGAAATTCATGCCTTATATTTCGATGGAAGGAAAAACCAGACCGCTAAAACTGTTTTAAAAGGATCGAAAAGATTTAGAGTGATTGAACCAGAGGAACATGTTTCGATTATTAAAGAACCAGGTTCTGTTTATGTTGGGTATGTGTTTCCAACAGCGGGCAGTGCAAGAAATATTAATAGAGCTATCCACGGCTTTTTGACGACTGAAAATATATCACCAGAGAGTATAATGGCTGTTGGATGTGATGGAACAACCACAAACACAGGAAAATTGGGAGGCGTGATTGGTCTTTTGGAAAATAGACTATCTCGACCATTGCATTGGATAATTTGTCTCTTACACGCGCTTACACTTACACGCCAATGAGTTGCTATTGAGGCGTTTGTTTTCCTATTAGGATGGCCCTACTGCAGGATCTAAATCATTTGCAGGTCAAAATGGTAAAGCATTAAAGATGGTTCAAAACATTTATGGAAGCTAATTAACAGCACTGGATATTTGTCGAACGAATTATTAGCGATTTTGGACCCTGTTTAAATTCGGAACAGTTACTTTGCTCATGAGTACGAAAACAGATACACGTAAGCAGATTAGAGAACTAGCTGCAAGACGCATTTTAAAAGCTCGTCAAGTGAAAAAAAAAACTGTTTCGCGCATGTTTGAGGTGCCAAAAAGAGATTTAATGCATGTTCTTACATAGACTTGATAAACTGGCAACAAAATAATATATACGAAACCTCAATACTGATGAGTATTTTCGATAAGCAGTTACAACATCTAATTGAAAATGGAGGAGATACAGTTTTGGAGATAATGAGACTGCCTTGCCACACCCGGGCTGTGGAAATATCAGTTAAAGATGTGATAGAAGCAGCTCTTAGTGAATGCAATAAGACAAGAAGAGAGGGATTCGTAAAGTCTAAATTAGCATCTCGAAAGCTCATGCCAAAGTTTGAGACGAAAAAGGATTTTTGTTAAAAAAATGACGTTATTCATACCGACACAACTTTCTGAAACTGTGCTTATTTTTGAAATAAATGATTCTATTTACTAAAATATACTTTTATCTTATCATTTATATGCAAAACATGTTGTATTTATCTAATATTTGTTAATAGGGTGTACTATAAAAAGCGTCTGTAAAAACTTAAAAAATGAAATTTTAAGTCTATGGCGGGACCTCTTACTGTTGAGCTAGAACTTCCAAATTAATGGGTGTTATTTACAATCACATAAGGCAACTTTTGCCTGGTATTCCAATTCGACATTCGAAAAAAATTTTTTTTTCATACAAAAGTGTTCCACCCTAATGTACATTCCCCTATCGCATGTTAAGTGATATGAAGGATTAGTGCTGCAGCCGTTACCAAAGGATAAAAAAGACTTTCCACAAAATATTGTTTGATTGTCACCAGAATTCATTAAATTACAACATATGAAAAGAGTCCTATTAGCACATTAGTATTAGTCAACATTTTACAAAAGTTATTACATATTTCTGTAGGAACAAACAAGTCTTAAATTTTTTATCACATATTTGATATTTTTATAATAAAAATGTGGAACATAAATGGTCCAAAGCTTTATACAACAATATGTGTAATGAATCATACAAGGCAAAATGTACCTAATTGTAAGTATGTATAAGCGTTACAGTAAATAATATCATCTAATGTACATATTACTTCAATACAACATAATATATATATATATATATATGACCCATTCAGTAAATAATAATATATTTACAAAACATAATAAACAGTAAACTTACTAAATAATAATATAACATGTATACCATTACTCAATTATTTATATATAGCACATAAAAATTTAAATACATGTTATGAATGCATATAAAAAAAAAACAACAAAACATAGCAAAAAATATATTACATAATTTAAGGACGCGTCACTTTATATATACAGAGAGTCACTATACAAGGGCTCACTAGCCACCCGAAGCTGAATACAACAGCAAAAGAGTCAGCAGGGCCCCCAAAGTCTTCCCTCTGTGACGTGCCTCAACACTTGTATTATTACAATAATTCAAATGCAACCTGGCCCCCTAGACAAACACGCACTTGGCGATCGACTACAAACGAATTTTCGACTATAACCGCAACAATAACGCAAAATTACACGGTACATGTAGGTAGTTAGTCGAAAAGTTCGCCAGTAGTCGATCGCTAAGTACGGTTTGTCTACGGCCCTAGATATTATCACCACATTTTTTCCTAACAATCTGAATGCAGTTATTTTAAGTGATTATAATATATCATGTACGCAAATCAGTTGGAATAAAAAAAAATTAGATGTGAATATAAATTTACTAAACTTATTTAATAGATAAACGTGTGGAAATTTTTTTCATATAGTAGAAGAAGTGACAATAATTAATTATATAAAAAAGTACGTCACTAAAATCTAGAGCTAAATAGTGTAAATATTTTATTTCGTTGAATAAAGGAACAAAATGTTATAATAAAATAGTAAAATGTAGGTGTGTTTATATATATATCAAAGTGCATTATAATAATACATAATAACACACTAAATACATGATTTATAAATACATAATAGATAAATGGAGAAGAGACAACAAAATATTAATAATGCATTGCCTAAGGGACATATTATATTGTATATGTATATGATACTGCCCGACGGTTGAGTTAGACAGTTAATTTTATTAAAATCACAACAATGTAGTAAACGATTAACGTTCTGGCTGATCAAAAAATCAAACCAAATTTAATGAAGGACTGAAATTTATTTCATTAATTGTATCGGCATTAACTTTGTAACACTTCATTTTAAATTATCAAATAAAATAAAATAAATATTTATTATTTTTGTTTTATGTTACTGTTGAGTAAGACTAACGCACGACCGGTTTCGCGGACTCCGAGTTCGCATCATCATCAAGAACTCCACGCCTGAAACCAACATAACACGACCCCGCCTACCCGATATTGATATTGTGTCTTGTGATCATATTGCGGATTTTAAATGAAAAAAAATTACATGAAAAAGATGTACAAGCACACAATGGACCAACGGCAAAAAGTTTCAACCATAGATATATGGATACAGCGTTTATGTATCTTTGTGCCAACCAACCAACCAAGGGAAACCAACAGTGTAAAACAAACAAAAGTTGAAAGGTGTTTAACCTGGGACAATAGTTTTTTTCTTGTTTCTATTGTTTAAAATTTGTTGAAAATTGTTCAGAAAGCTCAAATGGTTGATGATATTTTGGATATCTGATGTTTTTTTACTACAGATGAGTCTGGGTAGCTCGACAGTAAATCAATGTGCATGTATCGTTATGGCGAAGGTCAGAAATGGAAATTGAAACTTAAACCGGGTTGGTTGGAAGAAAATGCATTTTAGCGATAAACTCACACTCTGCACATTGAATTGTATAACTGATATTTTCTATGATACTGTTTTAATTTGTATTATTGTAAACAATGCACAGTGAAGAATAAAATAGATAAATAAATAAACTGGAATTATTGTCTGTTGTGTAGGTATTGGATTATATGAATTATTTTGCTGCTCACTGCTGTTTTTGTGATCATTTTAAACAACAAAAAATCCGACAGTAAAAAAGGTATATTTTGCATATAAATTTAAAGTTAAGCTACAAGTTGAAAGTTATTTACCAGACTCACTCACTCTAGCAATCAATGATGTTAACATTCAACAAAACAAAGACTAACCAGCCAGATTGTTAAACAATCCAACTAGAAGTTCAACTGAATGCCAGCATTTGAATAACTGCTTAGCCATTTGATCAACTGGGTACTTCACCAATTGGGCGATAACATATACATGAACGTTGTAGGACAATTTAGTTGTTTCTTTATTCACAAATTATCACTTCCTCAGATATCTACTAGACATTCCATATAATATAAGTACATATTGTCTTGGAAAAATAATATATAGCTGATAACTATGTATGTATTTAGTGGACATTGCAAGAAGCATTGTTCCTGTCATATGTCACACATTATCAACTCATTTTCTTGAGCAAGAAGTGGCCTTATAATTATAGAAATAATTCAAGTTGCAAGACCTGCTACCCTATTATGTATTTATAATGAAAATAGCGATCTGTCAAAAGTGCATCATTTTTATTAAAAAGTACCATGCTGTAGTATCGCTGTAAGTATGTTACATATTAATAGGAATGAACTTTTTATAAAAATGATTTATGATAGCGTACAATTTATTACCGAAATCTGTTATCAATTCCAACTTCTAACAGGCCTGCCGTTCACACAAAATACAATATGTTGAGTAAAAATTATACAATGATTAATTGATTGAGACTAGAAACATTTTTTTTATCTGAACATAAATTATCACTTACAATCAAAATTTATCTTAATCATATGATATTTATTTTCAAATGCTTTAGCAGATTTGGGTTTTGCAACTTGGGTTTTGGTGACTGAAATAAATTTTCATATAAAAAGCTAAAAGGTATTATAATATGATACACGTAAGAAATTATTAAAATATATTTTTCATAAAATGTATACTGGTACACGTAAGGCACATTCTATTTAATATGTATATGTTTTCCTCAATGAAAATAATGTAGTGTGATTGTAGGAACAAGGAATCAGAATCAATGAAATAATATTAATGATACAGATAATAATGCAAATAAATATTCTACATAACATTCCCTGTTGTAAAATCATTACATAAATACATAAAACCTTTCCCCAAATAAATCAAAGTACAGTCGATTCCGCTTAATTGGGCATTTTGTCCCAATTAAGCAAATTTCACATTTTTTAAATTCATTTATTTGGTTTTGGCGACTAGGGCCATTAACCAGTAATACACACATAAAATTAAACAATGCATATTTTTTTTCAATAATTTTATTTTATAAACTCTTTGAAACTGTAAATTACATATAGGTAATATAAATTATAATAAAAATTACAAATATGTAATATAAACTTTTAAGAAAAAATTAACCCAATTAAAATTATAAATGGATAGGTACATACAATTTAATTCAATGCAAAAATGAGTCAAGTGTAGTCTGTCTTTTGTTTTTATAACATTTCACTTCTACAAAATCAGCACAGATATTCAGTGCGAGAATATGTGTAACATAATATGTGTTTTGATCTTAAATTTACTGTCCCAATTAAATGGAACGTTGTCCCAATTAAACATATAAATTTACTATTGGTTTCATGGTTTGGTTTCTGTTCTTTGAGATTTGTCCCAAATAAGCGGCTGTCCCAATTAAGCGGAATCGACTGTATATCAATACTTGCAATATAATGCATACATTCAATAATATAATAATTATATGAAGGCAATACAATTCATATGTATGTATATATATATGATAAATTGGGTTATTATTAACAATTTGGAAGCTAAAATGTTAAAAATACCAATTCAATTTCAATTTGTTATTCAGGTAAGTTCATTTTAATAAAATTTGATTAGCTGCTTCCCAATGTTACTAGGAGCATGATACATTTGTTATTTGTACATTGGTTCTGATACACAAAGTAGTTTTTAGTCATAAATCATTTAAATAATTTTATTTATTTATTTATTTATTTATTTATTTATTCTTTACTGTACATTGATAAAATACAATTACATAAAAGGTATACATCAAAATTACATACAATCAATATACAGAGGGCGAGTTTATCGCAAAGGCGCGATCTCTTCCAACTAACCCAAAATCTTTAATAATCTTTAATATCAAATATAAATAATTGATCAGTTAAACTGTTATTTATTAATGTTAAAGGATTTGTTAGAGCTTGTCATGTTATATTTGGGTTAACCCGCCAATTCCCAACATTAAAAATAAGTGGAGTTTTATTATTTTTATTTCGGTATCACATTGTTATACAATGGTACATATTACTATCCGATTGTGTATATTTTTTTACGACTGGCAACACTAAACTTGCAAATTTTGACATTTGTCGTCAGCTCTTGGCAGGAATAGTGGTGTTACTGTTACGTACTGAAATAAACATCAATAAAAAATGTCTAAATAGTAAGTATTGTGAAATATTCTTTCTAAAACAGATTTATAAAGGATCAATTTAGTATTTATACAAATTTGTAATCATAATTTCATTTAAATATTAGATTTATAGCTTTTTAAAATTGCAATTGACATTGGGCAATACAGGTACATTATTGAACAAATTTAGGAACCATTTGTTAGCATTGTGTTAACTATTGCTTGTTGTTAATTTTATAACCTTGAACTTCACAAAATAGCGGGTTTGTTGATGAACGATGGAGCTGATAATGATATAGAGGAAGTTATCATCTTTTCTTCTCAAGATGGAGAATTTACTGATTAAGAGAGCACGAGGAAGATGACATAAATCATCTTCATAGAAAAATGTCGCGAGGGCAAGTCGAAATTAAATAAACATTGTTTAATGGCGTCGAAGACATTAACATAGAATGCCCTTCTCCCTTCAAAAAAGCTAAAATCAATAAAATGGAGCAGTAACGAAAGTATATTCACATTGAAAGCTGAGAAAGGTGACACCGATGAAGAATGCAGTGTGTATTCCGGACTTAATTTGACACCAATTGGGTGTTTATATGTACAATAGTACAGTAAGAGTGGCCTCCAACTATCACGTAGTGTCTCCCGTGAGTAAAATCGATCGGACTGGTGTGGTGAAGAAGCAATGAAATCAGGTGGATTGTCCTATAAGTACATGGGTGAAGTTGTTCGTTTTGACGAGAATATCCACTCGCAAAGGATTTCACTCAAGGGCAAGAAATGGTGATGGCCCTTGTTTGCCTTCGGAATGACAGTGCTTGCCAAAATTATTGGCAACTTGCCAAAGTAGTTTGTCAAAATGAGTATACCTATTGTGATTTCCGAAGAATGGTCGTACAGGTACATTGTATGAAATATGGCATCTTCCTTAACGTAATCCATCTTCAGGTAGTGTATCTCTATGAGTACTTACAGAAATACGAAGAGATGGCTCATCTGAACAAATTCGAGAGAATTAATTATAAATAAAAGAAGTGTTATAATTAATTCAACATGAACTTCCACTAAGAACCGTCGTTTGAAAATATCAACTTTACATTCGAGAGAGCTGTTCGCAGAGAAAATGTGTAAAATGTAGACAGCGAATCAGAATACTGTGTTGGAAGTGTAGAATTCCTTTACACATTCATTGTTGGCATGAATTCTATGATGTAAACTATTTTTTCAGTTCTTACATTTAATAAAAAAACGTGTGAAATGTAAAATTTATATAATATCAAACACATCTATGTGTAAAAATCGTTTCTTCAATTAAAAATGTAATTTTGACTAGTAAAAATATGTATGCTTATGTTTTTGTTTAATTTGGTACCTACAGTGCCCAATGTCACCCTCAAATGCCACCTCCCCCATAAAAAAAAATCACTTTGGACTCCATATAGACACCGTATACTAAATTTCATATGAATATTATGATTAGGTAAGGCATGGGAATTGGAGGGTTAAATAAGACCAATAGAATAAATTGTGTGGCAAAAAAGTAATGAGATAAACCTAACATAAAATAAACAATTCCACTGCACATTTTCCTTCCACATAGAATTATGAAACAAAGAATAATTATATTATCATTGAATACATATTTCAATCTACGTGCACAGTGTCATGTTTTGAGAAAATGACAAAAAATTGAAATTTGAAATAACTAATTAATTGAAAATTGTTTAGAAATACTATACATAGATATGCTACCAACTGATTCTACGCATTGTCTTTTACAATAATGCAAGATTATCTTTTTTGTTACTTCAAAAAACTTTACTTGATTTGTATTGCGCACGATTTTTGAATGGAGTTGCTAAAATGTCAGATTCTTACCATTTAAAAATGTTTTTATGAAATGAACTGCACCCACACCCGATGAAACCTTTATAAAATATTTATTTTCAAATGAAATTTTCCGTATCCTAAATCATGTTGAAAGTACGATTTCAATAGTTATATCCATATTGTTGTAATCACTATGTGAATAGTATGGAAATAGAGTCAATTTTTTTCCCCCAAATTATTGATTTTTGTCACATAAATCACCATTCATTTGAAAGAGCTGATGGAAACACATTGATTGGAAGAGTTAAATCAATTTCAGAAAAAAATATGTAGAATTTCACGTGTCACAATGTTAGGTACATTTTTTTTCCCTAATCTTACTCTCATATAAAACAACATAACTGATGAGTTGAACAAATTACAACTGAAATCTTTAAATGTTACTACATATAAATTAATTTAACATATTTCAAAAAATGTTCAGCCTCATTACTTGTACGCCACACCACATATTTCATCCCTCTTCTGAATAACTGTCGTATCTGCCTAAATGTAAATTGTTCAGGAGAGCGTTTTTGGTGTTTTGCCGTGCATATTTTCGTTTCTCCTAGTTATATGATACAGTGTAAATATATTACATTATTTTATTTGTATCCTTATATATTTCAGTATCATTTTTGTGATGAAATTTTGAGGAATTTGTAGATATGACAACACATTTTATTTTGAATAATTCGTAAATATGACAACAAATCCGAAGGCTATTCCAGGATAACGGTAACAGTTACAGGTGTGATCTTCAGTGAGAACATGCAGGGCACATATAAATACACATTGGTGATCATAACTCGATTTTGCCAAAAATGTCAGATAAGACAGTTAGTCAGAAGAGGGACGATTTATCAAGTAGATATTTGGACGGTTTACAGTATACCAATGCTTATTTGCAAAAGATAATTGTTAAATTTCTAAAGCTGCCGTATGTTACAACATACAAGTTTTTCAGACATCGGACAGACATTTAAGACATAAAGAATATTACCACACTACTGTTTCTCACTATACACTGTAAATAACTCTTATAATATAATAATCATCACTGCAAGGACTTATTGTATCACCAGAATTGATATCATTATATTGGCACTATTGTTTTATTAAGTACTGTTTTCAAAATTGCACTCCATACGGTCAAACACAATAATTATGTAACTTCAACAATTTCAGTAAGAATGGTTCATATGTATGTAGCATCCCTTATAGTTTATCACAATAATCTTATATTATAAACTAACAAGATGAATCTGATGATTATATATATGTATATACATTTATATGTACATCAGTGTGATAAAACAGAGCACAATATTATAAATGTATCTGTAGAGACAATATTATATTACATAATGCATCTCCTTCTACTATTGACACTGAGATACAGTGGGGTGGGGGTGACAACATCACATGGCAGTTATGCAATTACATTATCAATAGATAATTTACATTTTATAAGACTTGAAAATTATTGCATTTTTTCATAATTTTAACAATATTAATTCCTATATTAATAAATCCTTAAATAGTTTGGCAATTAACATTTATCATAATGATAAATAAATATGATTTTATGCTTGGACTTTACTGACAATATGAATATGTATTATGAGACACATGCAGATGTGATGTGTGTGTGAATGGCGGTGAGCATAAATAAACTCTCAATAGTTTCCAATGTGTAAATTTCTAAGTAACATACCGTATCTTATGAAAATGAAATACATCTGGATTAAAAGAATATTAAATACAAATACATGTGGTTACACATGCTGGTACATTTAATGTACAAGGAGCAAGTATTGGCTGAGGATAAGATCCTACTAATAAGAATAGTTTAGTCTTAAGTATTTTTTCCTTAAAAATAAGATTGGTGTTACTGCTTGGGAAAGATGCGGTAGGTTTGTAGTCGGGTCCAGCGTCATTTGTTAGCCAGAGAAGCATTAGCTGGTAGCGTTGAAGACCTTTGTGTTATACTCCTATAGGCCTTCAATGAAGAGCGAGTAGACTCCCTGTTGACCATTACATTTAATACTTCAATCATATGGATGAATACCATATCCAGATAAAAGAGTTTTCAGACAAAAATACTAACAGACAATATTTTCACCTACATTGAATATTCACTACAATTGGTAGGTATATCTTGTTAGATAACATAACACTCAGTCTAAACAAACAATAAATGTTTATAATAATAATAAAAATATCCCAATGATTTTTATATTTTGGGGACAGTTCCACCCCAAGGGCGCATATGCAATGCAGTCTTATTATTTAAGCCAACAATAAATCTTTATGCAATGCATGGTTCTATAATTTAAACAAAACATAAATCTTATCATTGTCTTATGCTGTATTATTTCTCTGAAAATCTTTCATTGTGATTTGCATTAGAGCAGTATGATAGTACCTACATATACCCATGATAACATATAAATAGAATAACCATACACCATAATACATAACATAAGCAAAAAACTCCTTCATATCTTACTGGACTGATGGATAGTGAATACATAAATCTCTTATGTTGTGCCCACAACAAAACATAATGATGCAATACAAGATAAGGATGTTAATGAGTTAGCTAAATATAATACCATGTACTATATGCGTGTGGCTATGATTGTATCACAGTTAGAGGATATAAAAGAATTTATCTTCTATGAGATATTTAGTTGAGATCTCCGTGTCTCCAGAACTACATAAAATGTTTAGTCTGATTACTTAAAACTTCTAAGTAATCAGACCGAACGCCTTAGAAACAATGGAAGTACACAGAAATATATATCTAATGTAGTTAATATCCAAATCCCACTCATGTCTCCATTGTTAGTATATCTTACTCCTACCAACTATTACACTAAACACCCTCTCACTTCCCTTTCCATCGCTCATATTTTACTATCCGATAGCAGCCCATAACACCCCAGTTCAGTATCCCTGAAGATGTCTACAAGTATAAGTGAAAACATTCTGATTTGAAAAATCTTCACTTAGTGGAAATGTAACTGTGTTTTTGTATTTTATTTTAAATTTATTAATTAAATTAATTTCCACAGTGTTAACACCAAAACTATTGAGTTAATAAGTTAGATCATATTAAATATGTCTACTTCCTTTCTCTATTTATTTATGTAGGTAGGTATGCTATATCATTATCATATGATGCAGATAATAAAGTATAGTATTAGTGTGTGCAACATATAAAAGTATGAGTGATATTTACCTTGGTGATACTCTAGCATTATCATGGGAAGTTTGTGGTTTGTATCCAAATTTCTGTACTTTCCTAGTGAGCCTAGTGACCCAGTACCTCTGTTCATCAGGATTTGCTGCCAATATAAGGAGTTCTTTGGCAAATGTTGGATCATAGTGAAGCTTACAAGGTGCCAGGGTATCTTCACGTCTTGTTAACTCTAAATGTTCATGATGAACCTTGATATGACACCCTACAAAACAAAATGGTTTATTATCATACGACACACATTGTCGCTCCTCATGCTACCATGTTAAATATAATTGCAAGTACATATATACATAGTATAATAAATCAAAACTTACGTTTGCATTCGAGGGCTGGCGGAGGCCTGAACATATTCCAAAGTGGTTTAGGGCAGACTTCACAATAAGTAGGCATATGGTAAGTGATGGGAAGGAAGTCATGTCCCTTGCATCTGAGGGACAACGTTCCCGAGCTGTCATCATCAGGAGGTTGCAGAGAACTCTGGGAGTCTTGTATAGCCCCAGGACCACCACTCACTCCTCCCGAAAGGTCTCCACCCCTCCTCACCTCACCCTCTCCACCATACAGAAGCTGGAAGATGCGAGGGATGTCTTTGGCATCAGCACGTATCACATCACCCTGAGTAACGGAGCGCACGTGGAATACTTTGCTGGAATTGAAAAGTGACACAATAAAGAAACATTTTAAACATTTGTTCATCAAACCATTATGCAGCAATAGTATACACAAAATCTCATACAAGGTGTGTGTCAATATAATATATAGAAATAATTTACAAGAGTATTAGGCTCTGTGTAACTGGCATTGTCAACACACAATAGATGATAATGTACTTACTTGAGATCTAATATAAGAACGGGATCTGTATTTTGTTTGTCACTTTCAGAATTATAGAAAATAATCTTTTTGGAGCTGACAACAACATATTGCTTCTTCCAGCCGTGCCTCTTGATATTTTGTTTAGAGGGCACAGAGAGCCAGCCTTCTAAAGTAGATTCTCCACCCACTCCACTGCCATCTTCCCCTTCTGCATCAGCAGAGGACTGGGATGCTGTTTCACTAGCAAGAGCTACAATTTTTTCTTTAAGTTGTTCTATTTCTGCATCCTTGCCATCAATCTGAAATACAATTTTAATAATAAGTTTGACGATAATCTTATAAAGTATTTTATTAAAATTATACAAAACGTTTATTACTGACTTCCATTTGCAGTTTGATTCTGGCTTGCGACTCCTCCAAGACTTGTTGCTGAGCCTCCTGCAGGTCCTTGTGTTGCTTGGCAGCCAGCTGATCATATTTCTCTTTCTCTCTGGTCAGCTCTTGTTGGAGCTTTCTGTAATCCTTTTCTTTGCGGTTCGATACCTTGGACTTAGCCTTTGCAACAGCATTGATGCCCTTTCTGCAATGTGACAATACAAAAATAATAATATTAGAATAACACAACACTAAACGCCATATAATTATATAATTTACTGCTATAAGCTATGCTACATACAGATTCATGATCTCCTCCAGTTTGTTGACAGCTTGCTGTTTGAGCATAGTTTCTGAATTAAGTCGCTTATTTAGTTTTTCTAATTCTTCTTGTGTTACACTAATAGTAGAAAGTTTTTCTTGTAAATTGTTAATAGTCCTACGCAGTTCTTCCAATTCCTGAAACATACAGTAGAATGTTTGTAAACACAAGTCAACAAAGTTTATAAATAATAATAATAATTATCGCAACATAAATATAGTGTAATGTAGTGGAAATGTTATATGCACCTTTCTTTGTCGATCTATAGTGGAAGTGTTATCTTGGTCTCTGTCTCTCATGGCTTGCAAAGCTGACTCCTTGGATGTCAGGTCATTCCTGTGTTTCGTGACAACATCCTTGTGCTCCAACTCTTTCAAAGTTTTTTCTTTCTCCAAATCAACTATGTTCTCTTCAGCAATAGTCCTTTAGTAAAGATAAGCACATTAATTAAACATTAGTAGCACCAATTTTTCAAAGTAATGAAATAGGTTTGTGGTGAGATGGAAGAAATCACTTCATAACAATAATCTTGCCACTGCATATCGTTTTAGTATTTTAAATTTTGTATTGATTTGTTAACACTGTTATATAATGATGATGTGCAAAAAGAATAAAGTAAATAAATAAATAATAGATGTATAACAATGAATGACAAATACCTTGCTAAAGCTTCAGAATCTGCCCTTGCGAGGGCGATTTGTAACTGATGTTGTAGTGAAACTGTAAGTTCCTCTAATTCTTGAGCTGTTCGTCCTCTCTCTTCCCATTCTTCTCGGAGCTCTGAAGCTTGTGTTTTATATAAAGTGCTAAAGTGTTGTTCAGCCTCCAGTTGCTCTTGCATTTCTTTTATCTATTTAATTAATGTATATTCATATATTATTAATACATTGTATCAAATGTTATAACCTATTACTGTCACATATATAAAAACAACAACCTCACCTGTATTTCATCAACTGACTGTTTTGCTTTAAGAGCAATGACTTCCTGTTGTGCAATTGCAAGATTATTCTTGGCATCTGCGAGCTCTTTTTCTCTAACTTCTTTGATACCCCTGAGAGTCTGAGTTTCAGCCTGGACTGCCGATAATTCAGCTGCTATAGCTTTCCTCTTCTGCTGTTCTTGTTCCAGCGCAGCTTGCAATCCTTGCACCTGTTACACCAAATATATCCAATAAATACATACATACTTAATAAATCATATGAAACATCTCCTCCAACCAGATATCAGAATGGAATGGAATGAGTTAAGATGAATAAACAAGGAATATGTATCAAACTAACTCAAACATCCCTAAATACAGAAAATTTGAAAATCTACAAAGAGCATGTTCTTGAGCGGAGCTCAGAGAGCAGAGCTATTCTCAAATGTGATTCCCCCTCTATACTGAAATAAATTGTCTTATTTTCAGAATTTTAAATACATTTTTTATTGTATTGTATTTAATGTATGTTGACGGGGAAATATAATTGTGGCTTGACCATGTGGATCAAATTCTCTAGGACGACTGCTCATTGACCAAGAGAAATCAATGCGCATGTATGAGAAACTGTATGATGGGGGAAGGAGTGAAAGTAGTGGGCGAGGATATGTTGGCTTAGAATTCTGTCCTTTGTCTGATGCAGTGTGAGAGGATTAATATAAGTATGTCAAAACAAATTTAAGGAAAAACCAGCTGTGCATGTTTATTAGTGAAAAGATGGTGCACATTTTGGAAGCTGGTATTTTACTGTGTTAATTTATCTAAATAAACACAAATATTTTAAATTTTAGTATTTTCAATAATATAGTGATTTGGTTTCACTCACAATGTTATTGTCATTAATTAGTTTGACAATAACTTTGTACTTCTGTCACATTGATTATAAATGTGTGTTTTACCTTCTCACTCTCTTGTCTATGTTCTCCTTCTAACTTCTGCAGTCTCTGTTGTATCTGTCTATAGTCCACACTCAACATTGACATCTGTCTCTCCTTTTCCTGTGAATTTAATTCCGCCTTTTGCCTTGTATTTTTTTCTTCATTAAGTTTTGTTTGAAGGGCTAAAATTATAAACATGATGATATATGTTAAATGAGAATTTGAACTTCCCATAATTACACATATTTCATGAAGGGTACATGAAAAAAAAATCCAAGAGTATAATTTTGAGAAAAACGCCAATATATGCATCGTCAAAATTAAACACTTTAACTGTGGCCTACATTTTTTCTATTGTTGATCAGGGAAATTGCAAATTGAAAATTATTTACAAATTAGCATAATTATTTCATTTCCGCAAAAATGTTTTTTCCACTTATTTTTTTCATGTACCCTTTATTTATGGAATTATTTACAGTAAGACTATGAGCGATACTCGGAATATTTATAATACATAGTAAATAGCACACGACATAGACCTACATTAATATTATACATACAGGACTGATATATTATGGGCCAAACACAAACTGAAAAATTGGTTCAAATAATAATAACACTTTGTTGATCAATAAAAATCATGAGCAATTGGCGAGCTTATTGCCTAAAGGCAATATCTTCCAGCTAACCAATAGCACATGCACATCCGAAGACAGCAAAAAAATTACATCTATAGCAAACTTCACAACATACGAATTATGATGTTGCCACTAGTAAAAAATGTGAACAATACTACCAGTAATCAGTTACCGAAAGAAATATATTGATATTACTTAAAATATCAAGACTGAATTTTTATACCTACAAGAAAGTTTTTATGTGACACATATTACGATAGGTATAATTCAATCGCAAGACATACATCACTTGGAGGATAGAGAAGAGTGTATTATGTGTTCTGATGCTTACAAATCGGCTTAGGCTGTCTTAAGCGCTTTAAAGCATCGCTACATTCACCAATTCCACCCATCTCTTTTACGCTTCTCTCATATTAATGAGTGCATTCACCTGTCCTAAAAGGATTGATATGAGAGAAGCTTAAGAGAGATAAGTGCAATTGGTGAACGTTGGCATGGTATAAAGCGCTTAAGACAGCCGAAGCCAATTCATCTGTATGTACATATAAAATGTTAATATAAATCAGGTTAGGGAAATGACAATGACAAAGCAAACAAAATAATAATTGAAGCTACCTCTAAATATTTTATCCATTCTCCCTGGTGTGCGTGCAACATAATGTTTTACTTACTTCAGAGTAAATAAAGGAAATCAAAAATAAAATACTCTAAACGAATAAGAGTAAACTGCATATTTCATTGTATATTCCATGATAGCACATTTTAAGGAAAACTAAATAAATTAACCAACCTTTGACAAGTTCTAAATTGGCCTCCTCTTTAGAGAGCATCTGGGACCTTTGTGTATGCTGATGAGCTCTAACTTCCTGCTGCAATCTCTGTTGAGCATTTTTAAGCTCTAAAGTTAGCGTGGCTGTTTGCTTTTCTTGAGCGGCTAAACGCTCAACCAACTGCCTTTCAGATGTTTCAGCTCTCTGTAACCTAGTATTAATTCTATTCAACTCCGCTTGAGCAGAACAAAGTAGTGCATTGGCCTCTTGTGTTGCCGAGTCTGCTCCTCCCCTTGCTCTTCTCTCATTCTCCAATTCCTCCATGAGACTTGCCCTTTCATTTTCTAAAGCCATCTTCTCGGCGTTGATACTAGCCAGAACTCCCGAAGACACCTGCTCTGCAGCTTGTTTAGCAACATTTAACTCGGCAGCCTGTTTTCGCAGTCGAGTAGCCACCTCATTTTCATTTCTCAATTTCTCTTGCAATTCAGCTAACTGCTTCTCCAAGAAATTAATCTTGTCATTGTGTTGTTGATTATTGTTCATTTCCTTGCTCCTCTTGCTTTGTTCTTCCTCTAGTCTGCGATTAGTATCGTTAAGAAGGGTTTCCAATTTTCTTCTAAGTTCCCCTTCAGCTTCAATCTTTCTCTGTGTCTCTTTGATGTTATGTTTCAGGATAGCAACTTCTTTATCAGAGAGTGCTGTTTTTTCTTTGAGCTCCACATCTCTCCTCGCGATCTCTTCCATTTCCATCAGAAGGGTTTGATGTTTTTCTTCTAGTTTATTTCTTATACTCCGCTCCCTGTCCAGTAGTTTCTCCAACTGGAATATTGCTTCTGATCCCTCTGAATAGTTGTTAACATGATTTGAGGTTTTGTTTTCAAAGCCATCAAAATCATCCCTATTATATGAACATAGTTGATAATCACCATTGTATGTAAAGCCAACAAATGGCAAGTGATTTCCAGCAAAAGCTTTTGGAACAGGAAACAATTCTTCTTTAGTATCAACCTTTTCAATTTCATCAAAATTCCTAGAATCATCATCACTGGATAGCTCTGGAACCACAGGGGGCACAGAGTCTCGCAAATTGGCAAAGCTCCACTGATCATTTACAAAGAAAGGATGGTCCTTTATTTCCTCCACATTATTTCTTCCCAATCGACGAGTACGATCTGTTAAAAACCCTCTGATGAGAGATTTGGCTTCCCTTGATATTTCAATATCTTCTGGGAAAGAAAGTGAGTTTCTATGATCCATGATTTTGCCATAGGTACCAACTAAACTGTCTGCATAGAAGGGTGGGTCTCCGATGAGCATCTCATATAAAAATATACCAACAGCCCACCAATCACATTCTCTCCCATAAACACCTTCTCCATTTTGTGACTGAAGTACTTCGGGAGATATATAATCAGGAGTTCCAACAGCATTGCTGGACCTTACCAGGCCATCGGGTCCCATCCTCATACAAGTACCAAAGTCAGCCAACTTTAAATGTCCATACTTGTCTATCAACATATTATCTGGTTTAACATCTCGATGCACAAATCCCATCTTGTGAATGACATCCAAAGCTAAAACTATTTCCATTGTATAAAACTTAGCCCACTTTTCAGGTATATCGTAATTAGACATAAGGCTAACAAGGTCCCCTCCAGGCATATAATCCATCACCATATACAAATATTTGGCATCTTGAAAAGCAAAGTGTAACTTTAAAATCCACTCTGAATTGGCATGTGCCATGATATGTCTCTCCTCCCAGAAGAATGTTGAGTCTGACCTCTTGATCATCTCCACCTTGCTGAGCAATTTCATGGCATACACACTGCGGGTAGATTTATGTCTCACCAATTGGACTTCACCAAAGGCTCCCCTTCCAATAACCTTAATGAGGTCAAAATCACAAGCTTTCATCCGTAGGTCACATATTTTAGATGCCAATGCTTCATCTGGAAAAATGTAAAATAAAAATTTATTGTTATACCTAGTATGTATTTATGGTAGAGTTCCCAAAACAAAATAAGTTACAGTGTTTACTGCAAGTTATCAATGGCTAATATGTATTAAACAATGTAGGTATATAAGACCCTCGACACACCTCCAATTCAGCAATAATGTATGCAATCATTCATCCTGAATGCTTTGTTTTGTTATGGCATTAACCCACTGTGAGAGATACCATGATATATATATTAGAGATGCAACCAATAGTATATTTGCCCAATACCCAATTTTTTTTAAAAAGATATATCTGGGTTTTGTTATAAACCCAAATACAACCTTATACACCTTTCACAGTAAGCTAAAAGCTTGTGTCGTGAAAGGGGAGTTTGCCGGCACCTGGGATCGAACCCCGGACCTCATTTTCATAAGGCCGAGACTCTACCTCCAGGCTACCGACGAACTCAATATTATGCAAAACAATGGTGAGAGCGTGCCGTACTCCCGACCACGCATCTTCGTGTAAATACCTACATCATAGACATTAGACTTGCAGAGTGGTAAATTTTTTCGACATTTTTGTGTTCCAACATCAATAATAACAATAAATTATGTTGTTTATATCAAATTAAATTTATTAATTAGCTATTTGAGGATTAATAATTATGCATCTGCAGCCGACAAAGAAATAGCAGCAATCTACAAGCTATTAGTTCTTTCCAGTTCTATATTTAAACTATTCGGCAGAATACCGAATATTAGACTAAATATTCGGTATTCGGACAAATAGTAAAAATGTTGCCGAAAAGGCAGAGTACCGAATAGTTGCCGAATATTCGTTGCATCTCTAATATATAATATGTAAATATATGTAATTTCACTGCATACAGTCAAGTAGAGATTTGGCTCATGCTTATGCATATAGCATATACTACGCAGTGAAATGGGGTGAAATTTTCTACTCATAATACCTCCTGCGTAAAATCATGTGATCTTTTGTCACTGGAATGTATGTTGGTTTTCTGCATGCATTTCGGATGAAAATTTTATCATAAGTCAATCAAATATACGTATATAATATGTTTGAAATATGTTTTCGCATAGCATATTATTTATTTATTAACACATTAAACGGCGTAAAAGTCTTTTTTTACAATGATTCATAAACAATTAATATATACAAGTCATTTCCTCTAAATGAATAAAACAACGAAAATAGTAGACATACAAAAAATTATAAGAAAGTCAAAAACTTAACTGAAATCTAAAATATCATAAGAAAGTCAATAGCCTAATTAATGTTTAGAGTATTTACAATTTTTTTATTGTTTTACTGGGTTTGGACACAACGTGCACGCACGCACATAAGCCAGCCTAGAGCCAATTGGTAAGCATTAGGACGCCTTTCTCACTTCTTCCGATTAGTTTTTGCACAATGTTACATTGTGCAAGCATAGTTCTCCAATGGAGATGTCTGATTGGTTTTAATAAATTAATTTGAAATATGTATATGATACTTTTCTTATGTACTCAATGCACAATAGTCTTGAAAAAGACCGTTCGCTTCGTGCAGGATTCAACCTGACATTAGCTGGGGCTTAGACCGAAAGTGGTAAACTCTAGCGCCGCGGGTATCACAGTACAAAATGTAGAGATACTTACATCTGCCAGTATATGCTTCAACATTCTTCATGCGTCGTATTGCAGGATGATCACAGTCAGCTACCAGCGCGGTGACTGTATCCAACAAACAATCTACATTCCCAGCAGAGCGAGCATCTATCAATTGCTCCTCCAACTGCCTCAGACGTCTCCTTCTTTCGTCGTCCATCTTCTTGGCCATCCTCTGGACATATACTACTACTAGCTATTCCTCAGGCACATTTTTCTAGAACTGAAAAATGTACAATTTCATATAAAATTGCATAACAATTTAATCAATTACACAACATTAATAAAGACAACACAAAAAAGGAGACGCTCTAATTTCAGAGATTATATGACTGCATGACTTTTTTGAATTTATAAAGGAAATAAGTCAAAACTGCATCATTAAAAAGCCATTCAAGTAAATATTATGTGTATCCCAAGAAAAGAGATTGTATGTAGTGCTACATGCCATACTAGGGGGGGTGGAGACAAACTAGAAGAAGAAATATACAACAATTTTAAAAAAAATCCTAAAGTCAAATATTCTGGCAGAAGAGTCAGATGTTACTTTGTAAAGCAAATCACTAATAGTGAATAAATGGAAAATCAAAATGTAAATATGCAGAATTGGAGTACTGTTAACAAGTGTAAATTGTTTCTTCAAAATATATAGGAATCTATCTAAAATAAAAAATCTAAGCTTTAAACAAATCAAAACTTCATATCGTCGCTGCATGCATAATTTGACTTATGTGAGCACGCGATGCAAAACTACAACGCTACAAGTGGCGCACGAGTAAGAACGCATTTTATTACTTAATAATAATATCCACAAGTGATAAAATGCGTTCGTACTCGTGCGGCATTTGCAGCATTGTAGTTTTGCATCGCATGCTCACATAAGTCAAATTATGCATGCAGGGACGATATAGTATTAACTTCATGATTCTAAAAATTGTAAAATAATACAAATGTTAAATAAATAAAATTGTCCACCTAATAGCTGCAATTTTTTTTTTGTAATCCTAACATTATATTTGTAATATTAAAAAAAAAAAATAAAGAGTTCTTTACACCTCTGGACTCTGCATAGGGAGATAAAAAGAAAAAAATAACAGCAAACAATTAACTTGAAAAAAAAATACACTGAAAATAAGAAAGGACAATATACTTTGTGTGCATTGTTTGAATCATCTGAACACATCACTACATTTCCTTGTAAATGACAATTGACTTGGGTACCAAGTACCCACTGCACACATTTAAACAAAAATTGTTATGTTTATGTTTGTTACATTTCAAAACAGTTTATATTAATCGATATAAATAATAAGGTAACATATAAATATATCATCAAGACATTAATGTTTTAAATCAACACTGTTCATTAAGAATTGACGTTCAACACACAACATGCTCGTGAGGTCACAATGTTTATTCATTTCATTGTATGACGCGATCGTGTATTCATACAATAAACGAAAAAACAATTAAGCACATTTATTACATTACAAAACGACGAATATGTATTTGATAAAACATAAAAAGTAAAGTCTTGAATAGAAAATGCAAATCTCGCTTACAATCTCGGTTATGACAGAACAGTACATTGGTAGGTGGGACCCCATATCCGTACACAACATCCACTTATGAAAATTGGAAATAAACCATTATTGAGCAAGTTTTAAAATAAACGCACGATAAATATCGATCCCTTACCTATTTTCGATTAAAACAACGCACATCAAAATATCTTAATTCATCAAAAGCCACTACTCTCGCTCGCGAACCGCTTCCATTACGACTGGAGTGAAGTTTTCGCAATTGGCTTCGGTTGATTCAGTAATCAAATTTAATTATTAATAGTACAGTATAATTTGGGTAAACAAAATCTTTCAATCTGCAAATACAAGATTTTAAAAGTATATATTTATGCAAATAAAAAGATGTAAGATTTAATAATTATAATAAATTATGATATTTTTGTATTCATGTTTTCAGCCCCTTTTATGTCTTTAATAACTAGGTAAGTTATTAAGTTACTATTTTTTTGTAATCATGATTGATTAGTATAATAAAAATAGGAAGACTTTTATATGATTGTACTATGCAGAGGAGTGTGGTTGGCGTTTCAGCCAACAAAACAGTAAACCTTATGGAATTCACAGGTAACACATTGTAGTAGCTATGTTATTTTTTTGACAAAAGCTTTTAGGCTATTAGATTAAATGCGATAGAAATTATAAATGTATTATAAAATTATCAATATTATATAAAAAAAGATTCTTTCTTCCTCTGATTTTTCTTTAAAGTTTCACCGGTATGAGTATTCTTAACCATAAACTACGGAGAAAAGAGTCATTAACCTAAAATAATAATTAAGGTGAACTTTTAGGAAAAGTACAAAGAAAGGTTCAACCGTAGGAATATACTCTACTAAAGTCTAATGTTTGTGCTTCAACTGTCAAATTTTGGGGTTATTTTCCCATATGTGAGTGAAAAACATCAATGTACACATAAGAAATTCAGAAGAAAAAATGGTAATGGTAAAAATTTAGTTTATGCCTTAAGTTAGTTAGAACAGGGTCCACTATATTCACTCGCAACCCATAGTTTGAAAAATACTGGCATTGATAAATTTAATGTAATACATAATGGGTTAGTTGGAAGATATCGCTTCTGCGATAAACTCGCCCATTGCATAATATCATTTATTTGTATCACATTGTTTTATAACTTAGTAATTATGTATGCTTCTTATTGTGCAATAAAGTTATTATTATATTATAATATAATATAGATAGAAAAAAAAGGAAATGTATGGCGTACCCATATAATATAATATTGTAACCATTTGCTCTTTAATTCATCGTTTTTAGAGAAAAAAATAATACACAACCATGCTTATGGCTATAGTGATTTCAATAATGAAGAAAAACACATAATTATTTTTAAGCTTTATTGAGATTAATTTGGTTTTAAACCCCTGATTCTTTGGCTTAACGTGGAATAACGTACTGAGTCATGACTCGCAAAAATGAGTTGTGTCCCAATCAAGACTTAGTCCCAACCATATTATAGAAGTCTTCGCGTTTTAAATTTTTTCCATAGATTTTTATTCTATGATTTTTCACGTATCTATGTCTATCGTTGCTAATAATAATAGTTCTGTGGAATTGAGTTCGTACGTAGAGTTAGAGTATGTTATTATTTAATAATATTTTGTAAGAAATTGAAACGACAAGTATTGCGGTGTTTTTACAATATTTATATCTGAATTGTGTCAAATCAATATCACGGCAGTTTCTAGTTGTTAAATTACATAAGGTAATCTTGATTTTCATGATTTCCGCTACCTCCTACACACTCATCGTATCCTATATGATATATTTTTATTTGTGAAAAGATGGTGCAAATTTGTAATATATTATAATTATATTATATAAATGTTCGTTATATTTACCTTGTGAGTTCATTTCAATGCATAATCGAAATGTTTATTGATAAACTCATCTGATATTGCGCCGACTTTGTTTTTTTTTTATAACTCAATAATTTCCGCTATTTTTGTAGTAATTCAGAGGAAATTTTCCCAATATTCACCACGATTATTGTAGGCCTATGTTTACTTTCCGATTTTTTAATTTCAATATTTTTTGTAGTTGTAAATGACAAGTACCTCCATTATAACCCATGAAACTTTTATTACTTTACCTATTTGTTGATAAATAAGTATTAACTTTTCAAAGTGATATAGCACGGATACATGCAATTTATATAATTATATAGAAAATATGTATGGACATATATTGGACATATTCGCGGATTCCCTGTTTGTGTTTAAGCGGAGAATGTATATGAGATTTAATGTCGAGAAGATTAATTGATTTTCTTAATTATAAAGAAATAACCCTATAATCCCTCAAAGCGTGAGCTCTGCTCAATTTTGCGGGTATATATCAGGGTTGCCAGGTCTTTTCCAAATAAATACCGAACAGTGAGCAAAAAAAAGTTTTAGTCGTTTATTTATATTACGACCTTAAAATACAAAGTGCCGTTGCACAAGAGCAATTAGCTACCCTAACTTATAAATATTATATTTTTTCTCACTAATGCACGCTTCCATCAATGTCTTATCAGATTTAACTGCCTTAAGCATTTCGCGACATGTTAGACTGAAATCATATCGTATACATAATTCAGCCTCCATCATGTCCACACTTCATTTATTACGACTGTTCATCCACAAATGATTCATATGGCTAAATACTCTTTCCACATAAGTGCTACTGCCATTATCGTTTAAATTATATTTTTCAAGTTAGGGCTTACTTCGTTTATTAGGGAGAAAAATTAATCAGAAAAAATACCGAACCGCCCATACTCCAGTATTTTTGTCATACCGAACACGGTGCTGAAATACCGAACGGTTCGGTAGAATACCGAACACCTGGCAACACTGGTATATATTAAATGTATTTATTATTGTTTCAATAAAAAATATTTGAATTTGACGCTTTGTAAGGGCAGCGTTCATACAGTCGTCGAGTGATTACAGTCGCCGAGTGATCACTCAACGACGCTCCGATCGTTCACGAAGCCGGAGCGAGTCACCCGACGACTCGCACTGTCGCATTCAGGATGTCGTCGGGCGTACAACCAAACAACTAAAATCATAGCTAGGTGATGATCGCTCTGACAGTTACCTTGACGTTTGAGTGATGGCGGTTGTCAAAACAATTGCGAAGTTAATCGTAATTATGATGTATTCTTGTCGTATACAATTTTTAAAAATAGAAAATTATATTTTTTTAGTTCAAAAAGTGAAATGGAAGAGAAATTAAAATAGTAATTGCAGATTTTAGTGAGTAATTTATTTTTTAATAATGTTTAACCTGTAAAGGAGTACCAACGCACCGGTGCGTGCAAGAAATATTATGGGATCTGGAGTACGCACGCACCGGTGCGTTTGATCCAGTAATATTTAGGTATTCCCGCCAAATTCGTCAATTTCAACATTGGTCCAATCTGTCGGATGTACTCAAGAAAAAAATCAAAAATAGGCGTGTTTAGACCTTATTTATCGCCTATACAAAATGTCACGTGACCGCCGCTTGAAATACCTAGCCGTCACTCGCGGTTGCAAACCATTTTGCTGCGTGCGTTCGTGCGCTATGGGTGTTATTTTGTAGAGTGTTTTATGGATTTTTTTTTACTTTTTGTGCTAATTCTGGACACTTTAATTAGTTTTTAGTACCTACATAAGTTTTTGTTAAAAACAAATAAAAATAAATATTTTTAATAATAATAAATATTCCTATGTTGAACCCATTGTTGACAATACCGGAGCAGACATGACGTATCAAAATTGTTTTTGTTATATAACTCCGTTATTATTAATTTTTGAGAGTTGGTTCCTTATAAACATTTATTCTAGAGATCATTTTCTATAACATGCGATAAAAAAATATTCAAAAAGTGAAAGTTGAATTAATTCACTCTGCCATACACTTTTATTTTTTCTTTATTCACTCACGGACAGGTTAAATATGCATTATCCTAAAACCATTCCAAAATCAAAGCCAATTCAACTATTCAAATTAAAAACGTAATCAAGTAAAGCACGACGCACTACCGCGAATGAATTTTACGAAAATGGCGCCATTACGATGACATTTGGGTCATAAAAACGCTCAAAGTTGTTCACGATATCCGGGGTGACATTCGCCACTCACTGCAACTTCATGGTCGCTCAGGTCACTCGACGTCGAGCGATATTTATGCTATCATGAACCCAGCCCAGGAGATTCCCATAGTCCATGTAACATTCCGTATTTTAATTTTTAAGTAATAAGTAACAATTTTTATGTTGTATTTTTGTACTCTTGATAATAGATGGCAAACAACCCTTGTGATTGGCAAGTATCCTGTAAAAAGATACATGAGAGAGGTAGACATCTTCTTCAGGCAGGACAATGGACAGATTGCAGTTTCCTGGTTGGTTCAGAGCCAAATCAGTCGATTGTGAAGGGTCACAAGCTTATTCTGGCTATGGCTTCACCTGTCTTTGAGGCTATGTTCTATGGAAAGATGGCGGAGAGTAGGGAACCCATACCCATAGTAGATGTGAGACCTGAAGCATTTAAAGCATTACTTGAGTAAGATTATCAAATATTTATTATATTTCTAAAGTCTAAATTTTTTTATACTTTGCTATAAATCATTTTTAATTGACAACTACTGTCAAAATACAATGATGTTAATCAATTTTAGTTTTTGAAAACTAGGTGCTATTTTAAATAGACAAAAGATTATTATTTCTATATATGAAAGAAAACACAATTGGTTTTAGTTTTACTAAAGGATTTTAATGAGCAGTGATCTGGTTTCCACTTACAAAGTCATTGTCAAACTGGATCAGTTTGAAATAATAAACTAACGTCAACTCAATAATTTATTATTTCTATAAATCCATCAATATACCTGTATTGAGACTTTTGTTTCTGTAACTTCTAAAATTGAAATAGTTGCCATCGTTATGATACTCTGTTTCATTACGCCATGATGGCATATTCCACAAGTGTCAGCAGACCATTACCAGTTAGTATTTTCTGCCTAATGACGACATTGCAGAAATATTAGTGATTCTTTTGGTTTTATATACAAACATAAATCGGCAATTTCATTTTGAACAGCAAATGAAATGTTTTTAATCATGTGTATATTTCCAGATATGTCTACACTGATAACATAAATATAAATTCATTTGATAAGGCATGTGAGATGTGCTACAGTGCTAAAAAATATATGCTACCTCATCTCGTAGAAGAATGCACAAGGTTTATGTGGTCAGATTTGTCACCTAAGAATGCGTGCAGAGCTTATGAATTTGCCAAGTTATTTGAAGAACCAAATCTAATGGATAAATGTTTGCAGGTTTGTAAATGCATTTAGATTATTGCGTTCTAGCATTTGTTGTTTTTAGATTATTACATACTAGCATTCTAAGGCAGTGTAATGCTAGAATCTTGTAACATGTTGCATACATAGTTTATTGATATTTTTTGTTTGTATAAATAATTTTAGATAATACGCAACCAGACTATGGAGGTGCTTTCAGAAACTAGTTTTAATGAAGTGGAAATATCTACCATAATCACAGTATTTGATCAGTCATATCTAAATATACATAGTGAACTTGTACTGTTTGAAGCTGCAGACAAGTATAACAAGGCACAGTCTAGAAGTTCACCATCCCCTCAGAGAACACTAGCTGTTCCGGTACCTGAGCAATCACCACAAGTGGAGGTTGAAGCAGTTGAGATAGTAGAATGTGAAGCAACTGCCTCTGCTCCTGCAACTGAAGAGGAAGGTGCAGGTGTGGGTGAGCAGGCAGTGGAAAACGCATCTCAAAATAATGATGAAATATCTCAAAATGACATTGCTGTACCAGGTGAGTCGGTAATTATTATTGAAATTTTCTTTTTCATATTCTACTCTATCCACCTTAATCTTATACAAGATTCTGTTTACAGGTCCATCAAGCACACCTGCCAATTCTAAACCAACAATTAGAAATGTTATTCAAAAAATTCGCTTTCTAACTTTGACTCCTCAACAGTTTGCTGAGGGACTTTCTACTTCTAACCTGTTATCACAATCTGAGGCTTTTGCTATTCTTATGAATATTTCATCTCCCAGTTGTGGACAAGCAATGCCTGAAGGTTTCTCTACATCTAAAGAACACAGGAAGAATTCTTTTATTAGACCCGTAAGTACACATTAAACACGTACAGTTGATTTTGTTATATATTATTGTATTTGATGCAAACTATTATAACTACAAATTACATGTAAGAAACTATCTTGTTACCTCTCACACTAGTCTAGATATTTATTTCACAGATTATAATTTTATTATTATTGTTTCATGCTACTCGTACCTGAGCAATGTTAATTGAATTTTGTAATTTTTTCTTAGGTAATCTTCGCTCTGGATAGTCCCAGTCCGATATCGTCCAGTGAATGTGTTCCACTAATAGTACCTCCACCTCCCATGCCCTTTGCCTCTCAGCTGGTATCTCGAGATCAAGATGCCATGGTGGTTGATCACCAGTCTTCTCATGTGATAAACTTTAGAGACAGATATTGTTGCCACAGGTCTGTCCTAGTCCATCAGACAGATAAGCTCAACACCAGTATACTGGACTGCTCTGTCACCTTTACGGTTGATAAAAATATTTGTATCATTGGAATACAGGTGAAATTTAACATTTATTTTCCATATCACACTATCAATTTTGAACAATATTTGTCTATTGATTTTTTTAAGTTAATTTATATTAGTTTGATTTTTGTTTCCTCGTAATAAAACCTTGAACATTCAGAATAATTAATTCAGGATGTTATTTGTTGAATTTTACTAAAATCTGTTACATGTTATTGTAATGTCTATATACGAGGGTTGCCTTTTATATTTGGGGATTAGAGAACAAAAACAAATATTAATAATCGAAAATCACTTTATTGTTTTTCAAAATATTCCCCATGAAGATCTATACACTTTTGCATGCGTTTGAACCAATTGTCGAAGCACTTTTTCCACTCTGATTGAGGTATCTCCAAAACATGCATTCTAAATGCAGCAACCGCTTCTTCAGGTGTCGAAAAACGTTGACCTCTCAGTTTGTTTTTTACGTGTGAGAGTAAAAAGAAGTCATTTGGTGAAAGGTCAGGACTATATGGCGGATGACTCATCAAATCGATGTTTTGGGTGCTCAAAAATGCAGTTGTTTGAGCCGATGTGTGAGAACTCGCATTGTCGTGGTGTAGAGTGATCCGTCTTCGGCGGTTGGTTTTCCTGATTTCTTGGAGGAAAACTGGCAAACAAATTGTTGTGTACCACTCAGAATTGACTGTTCTGCGTTGTTCTAGTGGTACGGTTGCGACATGTCCAGTTTTTCCGAAAAAACATGCGACCATTTGCTTGGAAGTGCTTCGTGCGCGAACAACTTTTGTTGGATTTGGCTCATCTTGAAACACCCATACAGTCGACTGCTGTTTACTTTCGGGCTCATACGCGTAAATCCACGATTCATCACCTGTCACGATGTCATAGACGTGTTTTGAAGCACCGCGATCGTATTTTTCAAGCATTTCTTTCGACCAATCGACACGAGCCTTTTTTTGAGCGATTGACAAATTGTGTGGGATCCAACGCGAACAAATTTTTTTGACAGTTAAATGTTCATGGAATATTGAGTGTATGCTGGTCCTACTAATGCCTAAGGTTGTCTCTATCTCACGATAGGTCACATGACGATCTTGCAATATCAGTTCGCGCACAGCATCAATGTTTTTCGGATCAACAACTGATTTTGGACGACCTTCACCAAATTCGTCTTGGAGTGAACTCCGACCACGATTGAATTCACCATACCATCGATAAACACTAGTCCTTGATGGAGCTTCATCGCCAAAAGTTAAATTAAGTTCATTCATGCACTGCTGCTGAGTTAATCCACGTCGAAAGTTGTAAAAAATAATCGCACGAAAATGTTCACAATTTAATTACATTCTTGGGGGCAGATGAATCTTTTAATTTACTGTAAACAACACAAATAGCGCTCGTATGTCAAAACGTTCTAAGTACATATAACCTCAAAAACTTCTAACTTTACGATAGAGCTGTCAGTTGACAGATTGCAACACCAGGGTTGCCAAATCCCGAAATATAAAAGGCAACCCTCGTACCATGAGGAAATATATAATAATAATAATAATACTGTCAAATAATGTACTTTAATGATAAAATTTCTTATCAATTTGAAAATTATAATTTTTTTTGTATTTTCTAGGTTCCTACTCAAGGGTACTTGGAAGAACCCCGGCACATACCTGCATCTGACACTTACTCGGAGCTACTTTACGCTCATCTTCTAGATGCAGATGGCTCTCGACTAACTTACACGCATTGCACTTCTCGTGTGGCATACAGATCTTTATTAGAAATAACATTTAATAGGCCTTTTTACATACAGAGGAACAAGGTGAATGTTTATTATTTTTGTTACATTGAACCGTTCGTTGATTATGTAAATTAATATTATTAGTTTAGTGTAATATTTTTTTTACATACATTGTTTAAAGTTTGACTGTATTTATAAATATTTTAAATTTCTTTATCAATCTTTACCTTCACTCCATGTCCGATATGGAGTAGGCTGCGAGAATAGAATACCACATTGATCTAATCTTACATACTTCTTTTGTTTCCTCTACATTCATGCAGTTTCTCACACACGCACACCGATTTCTCTTACTCAACACGCTGTTTTCCTTGATAATTTGATCCACAAAAGTCCAAGCTTTCTTACACCTCTTATTTCACTCACCTCTCGCAAATATAATGAGTTATAAAAAAATATATTGAATGTGCGAGAACCTCGCAAAATTGTAGATCCATCATCGGTAGAGACCCAATTATACAGAACATAAAAAAGTTTAAATATCCATAAAAAACTAAGATATGTATGGAAACAGAAAGAAAGTCTAGATTGTGGTTTGTATAATATCCAGTTTCTAGTCATTCCAGAGGTGGTAATATAAATAAATAAATCTTTAATGGCTAAATACACAAAATATAAAACTAAGATATGTATGGAAACAGAAAGAAAGTCTAGATTGTGGTTTGTATAATATCCAGTTTCTAGTCATTCCAGAGGTGGTAATATAAATAAATAAATCTTTAATGGCTAAATACACAAAATATAAAACTAAGATATGTATGGAAACAGAAAGAAAGTCTAGATTGTGGTTTGTATAATATCCAGTTTCTAGTCATTCCAGAGGTGGTAATATAAATAAATAAATCTTTAATGGCTAAATACACAAAATATAAAACTAAGATATGTATGGAAACAGAAAGAAAGTCTAGATTGTGGTTTGTATAATATCCAGTTTCTAGTCATTCCAGAGGTGGTAATATAAATAAATAAATCTTTAATGGCTAAATACACAAAATATAAAACTAAGATATGTATGGAAACAGAAAGAAAGTCTAGATTGTGGTTTGTATAATATCCAGTTTCTAGTCATTACAGAGGTGGTAATATAAATAAATAAATCTTTAATGGCTAAATACACAAAATATAAAACTAAGATATGTATGGAAACAGAAAGAAAGTCTAGATTGTGGTTTGTATAATATCCAGTTTCTAGTCATTACAGAGGTGGTAATATAAATAAATAAATCTTTAATGGCTAAATACACAAAATATAAAACTAAGATATGTATGGAAACAGAAAGAAAGTCTAGATTGTGGTTTGTATAATATCCAGTTTCTAGTCATTCCAGAGGTGGTAATATAAATAAATAAATCTTTAATGGCTAAATACACAAAATATAAAACTAAGATATGTATGGAAACAGAAAGAAAGTCTAGATTGTGGTTTGTATAATATCCAGTTTCTAGTCATTCCAGAGGTGGTAATATAAATAAATAAATCTTTAATGGCTAAATACACAAAATATAAAACAATTGTAAATTAAATTGCTAAAATGCCAAGAGGAAGGCTTATTGCTTGTGCAATCTCTCCCAGCCAACCTTTCGAAAATAAAACATAAGTGAAATACAGGTTAAAATTATATATTATAGACATTATATATTTACAGTAAATAAATATTATAGATACATACATATGTAGAAATATAGATAAATAGTTAAGTACTTATTAACTGGCAAATAAATAAATTGTAATAAAACAAATAAATAAATTGAAAATAACAATAGCAATGTATGAGAAATTGATTAAGACATGAATGTGATGGCGAATAGTAGATAGGATCTATCTACTATTAAAAGACAGGGATGCTGCTCATCTTGGTTAGGAGTAGAATGTTGTTCATGACTATGGTAAAATATATCATATATGTAATATGAAACTGGCAGAAGACTGATGACCAGAAGTAGGTAGTTAATCTTAATATGTAAATAATATATTTATATAAATATTTTTGTTTTACAGGTATACAAGATAGGTGTGGTTTTCAATAAAGCGGGACTCTATCCTATTGGCATCTGCTGTCAAACTGTGGTGTGTGATTCAGTATTCTTTAGTTTCGGAGTGGGACCTTCCAGCGATTCAGTTAGAGACGGTCTTATCAGATCCATCATATTCACATACTAATTGTAAACAACATTAAATATATGGGCCCATGGGCTTGCATTACATTAAGACAAATAAAAAACTCTGAATTATCAAATATTTTAATACTATTTTATCAGTCAATCAATTACAACAGTGCTTTCCAACTTTTTCTGTGCTGCAGCGCATTTTTTCTTAGTAAGCTAATCGGGGGCCAAAAAGGATAAGTAGATGAAAAGTCAGTTGATTTCAATTCTAAATATATTTTACATACTTATATGAAAAAAGAAACGCAACTATAAATAATCATCACCACCCTCAACGCTTCTCTCGGGAGCACAGGGCAAAAACCAGCCTCCTCCCTTTAGAGTGTCTCTTCCCACGACATTCTCTGCGATCTGATGTTGTCATAGGAATGGTGTATTGTGAAAGAGGGACATCTGGGCCGATGGAACCCTTGCAGACGGAAGAACAGTGCCCTTTTGAGCCAACTATCATTGAGCATTCTCAGAACATTACGAAACCAGGACTATCGTCTCTCCTGTATTACGGAGATTTCAGATCTCTGCTGAGTGCGTTGGCGCACAGCATCATTTGTAACACGTTCATACCATTTGACATCAGAAATCCTCCTAAGACACTTGTTTTCAAAGCTTAGTATCTTCCACTCCTGAGCCTTGGTTAAGTGCCAAGACTCGGGCATATAGAAGGATTGGGATAATGCACGCATTGCACAGGCGACATTTTCTCCTGGTGCTGTGTCCAGGTGCCTTCAAAACTTAGTTCACAAAAGAAATAATAAGAATATAATATTTTAAGTTATTTTTTATTAAAAAAATATTAAATATAACGAATTGGACTTTATGGTTTGTTTCTAAAAGATGTTTATAAGGACGATACACATTTTGATTTTTTCCTTGCAAGGGTTTATAACAAACATTTTAATAGTTTGTAATGTCTCATGGGAATGCAAGTGAACAAAGATATTTTTATCAACAAAAGAAAGCTGTAGAGCATGGGTTGCCAACCTTTTCAGCAGCCGGGCCAAATTACAGAATGAGATTTCCTGCCGGGCCGCACAACAATATACTCCATATATGGAACATTTGATAATTTTACTTCACCTTAAAATTTCTACCCCCCCCCCTCCCCCATCGCCGAATTTTCAAGATGGTATAGGAATTTGAAATGTTTCAAAACTCCTCGGTTTTCTTGAAGAATATTTTCTCAAAATCTCTTGACCAAATTTTTGTAAAAAAACTTTTTTACCTAAGTTAACTTTATTCTATTATTTAATTGTACTCTTGTTTTGTATTAAATTCATTGTTAAAAAAAAACTTTTTGTATGCATGTATTGTATGTATACTATTTTTTTTTACTTGTTAAAGTCTTCGGCCGTGAATATCTGAATAAATAAATAAAATACCTCTTTAAAAAATTTCATGATACTTGTACCGACTATTATTAAAAAAAGTGTGCATATGCTTCGTGGGCCGCACGTAGACACCCACCCTTGCAGTGTAGAGCATCTGTATGTGTCTTATTAGTATTTATAGATATTATACATGTGGTGAGGTCTAGCATAAAATAAATTAATGTATTTACAAACATTATTTTTTACAATGTAAAAAACTTCTCCCTCTACTCACCAACTACTACTTCTTTATTTTACACAATAATTACTTTTGGCTATTTGGAGTTAATAGTTCCAGTTGCACGCGATTGTAAAGCATAGCCACCATATAGGATCCTACATTTATATATAAAGCTTATTAATTCTTGCTATGACACTATTAAATCATTTTTTACGAAGTTCAATTACTTCATTCAATAGATTTAAAAAACTGTTGATGTAATTTATGAAAACAAATGTTATCTCATTTGTTTTATCTCTAGTAAAAAGTAAATAAACGTTATATATACAAAATACACTGAACAGCAGCTTTATCCTTTTTTTTAAAGGTATTACACTAGGTAGGTTTGTTCAACACCAAAATTAACTAGGTATGTATATGAAATAAAGTATCATTTTTAACAAAAAAATTATAGGTAGACAAAATAAAACAAAAACATAAAAGAAATCTTATAAATATTTTAGGGTGTTCTTGAAACAAAAAGCCTATCACATAATAATATTACGAAATATTAAATACTTTTTCCATTGAAAAAACTTGAAGTTTGACACCTTACATATCCTTATTTATGTAAAAGTAATGATAGGTAGGTTCCAATTTGAAAAAAATGTTTATAACCGCGGTATAATGCGGTATTTATAGTGCAAAGGAAATTACAAAATTTTGAAAACCTAAACCTAAAAAAAAGGTTCACATTATTTGGTACCGGTGATATATCTGTTATTTACTCATTATTCAATAACTGGCATTTTGTTTGAATTATCTTTCGGTACTCGATATGAAAAAATATCCGGTATTGACATCACTACTCAATAGTAATGAGTATTATTAATATAAATATTTTTTTTAATAACAGATACGGACCGAATTCACATCACTATTTAAGGTATGTGTAATATGGATTTAATGTTGTATTTGGCGCCGTTTATGATCCGTGACCATTTTAATGGCGCCGTGACTTTTCCTGAAGAGCAATGTTATCAGCTTGCTCCTGAATGTGACGAGGTTGGTTGGTTATCGGTTCCAGGCTGTAAACCTCGCAATGCTGAAACTCGTCTCTGCGAATTTGGTGTGTGTTTGCCCTGATGAGTTCTACAAGCTTGAGAGCGGTGGAAGCTGATCGCAGTGGTCGTCTCAAATTTCGTCAACGAGACAGAGCTCAGCTAGGCATAGAGGTGCTGTGCCGTTTATAGCCTTGTGGACCGTCCACTTTCTATGGGACTCTCAGCCAATGTAGCTCCTTAAGCAGCGCTTGTTCTCTCTGTAAATGGTCCGGCGGCAGCATTAAAGGCCATCTGGAGATGAAAATTACCGAGAAATTTCTCGAAGAAGAGAATTTTCGGAGAATTTTTGTATTTCTTATTTAACAGTATAATAATAATAAATACTTTATTCAATCAATCAATAACAATGTACAAATGTTGAGACAATTTATCACCAATATAGCTACAATTAATTATGGAAACAAATAAATGTTAGGTACCTACATAGAAAATAGTGCTAATTACTGATGAAAAATCTTGATGTTTGACACCCCACATGCCCATATTTAAGTTAAAAAAAATTACAGGTACGTACATGGAAAAAAAGTGTTAATAACCTCTGATTTGGGTCTTAATCAGCCCCACAAATTTTTGCATCAATCAGGTTGGCTGCGAAGTGTACTGGGCAAGGTCATACCACTAATAAAAATTATGGAGAGAAATTTCTCTTTCACCAGAGGAGAAATTTCTTTGGAGAATTTTCTCTTCTCACATCACTATATGTAGGTAGGGGATGGAACGTTTATAGTAATTTGTATGAATGACAGCCAAGCCAAAGTGAGGAAGGGAAATCGACCGGCGGCCATTTTGTATGGAACACTTTATTTAACATTTGTATGGGCAACGTATGGAGATTATTCACACAGTATCAGAAAACATTATATTTACTTCTTAAAATTATTACAATGCCACATAACAATGTTTTCATGTATATGATGAAATAGGGAATAGGATGAGTTAATAAAATTGATTATTTCATTTCAAAATCATTATTTATTTATGATTTATTTTTAAACTTTGTTTTCTAATACACACAATAAATATGGAGAGAATGAATGACAATTGAAGGAAAATATAAAAAAAAATGTACAGTAATCATAGCCAGAAATAAAAACAAAATTTGATATTTTTAATTGTTGAAGGGTGTTTGTGTTCACACTGTGAAAATTCATATTCAATATTTATAAGACAAATTAAAACACTGTTATAATTTTCACCACATTTATTCAAACTCTAACGTTTTCGCCCACTTCAAAGTACTCTTGAGAATGCCCATTGAAGTGGGCGAAAACGTTAGAGTTTGAATAAATGTGATGAAAATTATAACAGTGTTTTAATTTGTCTTATAAATATTTGATATTTTTATTGAATACCTATATATAAAAATAAACCCGAGAAACCGAGTGATTAGACCATCAAAGGATGACGTCACAGAAAAATGTTTGGAGGACAACAACGGAACAAAAACAGAACAAACAAAAAGGTGGAACTCCTAAAGAATACCTAATAATCAAAAAACTGTCAGTGTCGTTTTTGTTATTATTTTGTCGTCGGACTTTCTTTTTTTTTTCTCTTACTGCATAACATCCTACAAGGATGATTTGCGCAATCTGACGATTTGCCCTCCAAGCAAAAGCAAATCCATAGACAAGACCACGTGACCTTTAATGGTCTATACCTAATAACAAAAAGTAACGAATGCATTATAATTAACATACAACAAACTCAAAACCCTTTGAAAAGCACTAACTTGTTGAGTGACTTTCGAACTGAAAAAGAACTATCGACATACCTCTTGGCAATGTAATGCAGCCTAATATCAATATAATTATTTTTTAATTGTCAATATTCTTCTCAGATAAAAACTTACATAGTGACGCTATAACATTCTTAAGAATAGCATTTTTTTTTGTTTGGCGCCATGTTTTTTGTTGTAGACGTTATATTTTCACGCCACAAGATCTTTTAATACTATAAATGATTTTTCTCAACATGACCTTTCTTGGAGTATAGAGAATCAAAGGATTTAGCGGAGTAGTAATATTCTCGCTGGATGTATGCTATGGTAGGTTGAAGACATTTTGCACAGGTGGATTGATGTACGAACTCACACCTATCCTGTCAACTGCTGGTATTATATTGTCAACTGGAGGTATTGAATATTCAGCTACCGGCACCGAACTCTCAACTGCTGATGTAACTGATGTTGTACTCTCAATCTCAGGTCTCAGGCAATATTCTGCGACCTTGGGATCTTTCTTTAAAACATAGAAAAATACCATATAAGTACTTATACCTATACACTGATCCACAATAGTAATCCACACTGAGCGACAATTATCAACCAACATTGTAAATTAACTCTCCACAATTTTATAATAATGTACATAATATTATTTATAATAGCTTCACAAAACCCTTGAAAATGTTGTGCTATGCAGGTTGTATTGTGAGTGTGGCAAGAGTAATTATGTTACACATGTATTAAGTAGCATTCACATTGCTTCACTTTGGATGATCATCCAGAGTGTCAGGGTCAAACCTGTTCATCGAAAGTGAACACGTCTGTTCACATTTGTTCATCCTATGCAGTGGCGTAGCTAGGGGGGGGCAGGGGGGGACATATGTCCCCGGGCGCCGCTTTAGGGGGCGCCAAAATGAGTATTAAAACTATTTTTTTTAATTTCATTTTAATGTCAACAAATGTATTCCAAATACGTTTGCAAGATTGAATTTTGGAGCTTCACAAATATTTTCATTACAAACCAGTTGGCGAACACGATTTTAGCGCCCCCATTGAGCACTAATGGGCGCCATTCTACTCATAAACCAAATGACACATCTACAATACAGGATTGCTGAAGGCGTTTTTTTTTAACAAAGATCAGTTTGGGTTCAAATATTATTCTTCATAACTGAAAGTGGCATCTGGTTTTATCAAATTATACAGGTTGGATAATTTTGAGTCGAATGTAGGATTTTACTTGAGTGCAAAGAAAATAGTATAATACTTCACATTAGTTGAAAAGAGATAAATTTGTCATTAGATAGAAATGTAGCAAGTAAGTTGTTATTTTAAATAATATTTTAAATCTAGCAAATTTTTCGGTAGGTAATTATATTTTATTTTACTTGCAAGAAAAAACAACATTGGAAATTTTTTCATTACTCATCACATCATCACTGTTTTTGGTTTATCAAGTAAAAATTGTTAATTTTTTTTAACAACTTTCGCATACATTTCTGAAAAAGTTTTTACTCAACAATGCTTAACATTTCATTTAACCCCTAAAAAGACTATGTCCATTCCAGTGTTTTATAAGTATATTTTATTTTTTTTATAAAATTTCAACTATACGCGGCGGCAGAATTGCCATCCACACTTCTCAGCATTATACAACCAGATAAGTCTCCATATGATCAGTCATGATTATACAAAAACTTAACAGTCTAATGCCGGAAAAAAATCACTTATCCAGATATACAGGATATCAAAGGATTAGGCTCAAAATATGGGCTCAAAATTCCAGCATTGTGCCTGAAATATCTGTGTTCAAAAATTTTCTTACAATATTACAAGTATTTATTTTAATAGATTTTTGAATTTTAATATATCAATTTACCGGTGAATCTAATTTTTGCAAATTATTTATCAAAGATTTCGGAGCTACCCCTGTAGCTGACAAAACTAATGGTATTATGTAAACGGACCTACATAGAATGCCATTTTTTTTATTTCTCCTGCTAGTTTTGTATTTTTTCTGCGGCAGTTGTTTGAATATTATGCTTATTTGGTACAGCGATGTCTATTAGATACGTAATTTTAATTTGTTTATCATGTAATTCTAAATCGGGTCTATTATGATGTATTTGTCTATCTTTTATTTTTGTTTTATCATAATAGATCCTATAATTTTGATTTTCTAAAACCGGTTCCGGGTTGTATTTATAGTATGGTATTATATTTCGCGAGTTTATTAAATTATGTTTAATTCCTAAATTTTGATGTATTATTTTTCGACATGATTATGTATTTTAGTATATTCAGTTTGAGCGAGAGTAGAACAACCCGAAACTATATGTTGTATCGTTTCCGATTTGGCCAAACATTTTCTACATGAATCGTTAGTTGTATTTTGTTTTTTTATAATGTATTTTTGGTATTTTTTTTTTGTATTTATTACTTGTTCTTGAACAGCCAGTATAAAACCCTCGGTTTTCCCATACACTTCCCCAAAGGTAAACCATCTGTTTGACGGATATTTGTCACTTGTTTGTTATGAATCTTTATTTTATTTTTAAATAAAATATTTAAACTTGAATTACGAAGTGCACTGAAATCGCGATAGCAGAATTTAAATTAATGTAACAAATAAACATAGTAATTCAAGTTTAAATATTTTATTTAAAAATGTCTAGAAATTGTTACATAGTGAATGCCTCTAAAATAAGTGAAATTATTTTTTTATGTTGATTGTTATAATTATTATTGAAATTAGTTATATGTGTATGTTGTATTGATTTGAGATCTATCATGTAAAAGGTTTTTGCCGTTTATTGTTTTAATAAAAAAAAAACATGAGATTGGTTGAGATCATTGAGGTGTCTGGCATGAAGTTCTTTCCTACTTTAAGATTCTAACAAAATATTTTAATAGTTTATTCGCGTGCCTACTGTTTCGACATATAAATTTAATGATGTATGATTTTTGTCGGTCTGTATTATAATTTTATGTAAAATAAAATTATTTTGTTTATTTTTGAAAAATGTTTTAAGAGATTCAATTTGATCATTATGTAAAGAGGAGATGTTAACAATTCCTCTTCCTCCTATACTTCTAGGCAGAGTCAACCTTTTTTCCGCAGAATTTGGATGGTGATGTCTTTTTTTTGTTAATTTTGTTCTTATTAATCTTTCAAATTTATTTAAACCGGTTTTTGACCATTTTATAATGCCAAATGAGTATGTTGATAACGGAATAGCCTACGCGTTTATTGCTTTTTCTATGTTTTTGGCTGATAGATCGCTTTTACCTAAATATTTTATTTTATCTATCTTTAAAATCATTTGGTGTTCAAAAAAAGGCAGGTGTGTGAATTTTGGAGAATTATGGTGTATTTTGAGGCAAAATATTTTTTATTGTTCATTTTTACAATAAGGATATGGTAATGTGTAAAAAGAATATACTTAAAAGACTAGTTTTTAAAAGGAACAAATATAACATAGGAAAATTGATGATTTTCAATTTTAAATAGAGTTGTTCACTTATTAGTTGCTAGTTTTTGTAATCCGGTATCGCTCGGGTTGAAATAAACAGATAACCAACAAATACATGAGTTTATTGAAAAAATACAGTAAACATTTACGTAAATAATAGTAGTAAAAACCTCTTCCCAATGAAAAAACTTGAAGTTTGACACCACACATGCCCATTTAAAAAAAATGGTAGGTACTAGAGGGAAATTTTTCTGGGATTATTTTCGTTCCCGAGAAACGGGAAATTTAAAAATAAATTTCCCGGGATTCCCGGGAAATTCATTATTATATATATTTATATTCAATTTTCAACAAATTTGGTAGAAAAACTCTCAAAAACTTGTTGACCTTTGCAAACATTTTGATTTGATTAAAAAAAACAAATTTTTGTTACCAATATAAGTTATTTGCTTAAAAAAAAACGAAATAGCCGACTGACGAGATTTATTTAGGAACTCTTTGTTATATCAAAATTCAA